>CM037151.1:50434595-50662674 GCA_020921065.1 Vaccinium darrowii | reverse complement strand
AAGGTCAGGGATTTTTTGAAGTTCAGGTGTTTATGAGAAATTTTGTACAAAGGTCAGGGATTTTTTTTAAATTAGTGTTATGTCCACGTGGAGGCTAACTAATACGTAAGGGGGTCTCACATGTGTCCATGTAAGAGCCATGTATGACTCTCCGTTATCAATTGGACGACAAATCAAGTGAGGGGGGAGATTGATTACAGAGTGTGAAGGTGGGGTGTTTAATTGACGTTTAATGAAAATCAGGTGTTTATGAGACATTTTGGCGAAACGACAGGTTTTTTTTTTTAAAAAAAAAAAATCCATTCTTCTATAAAAACTAGAGGAGAGGAAGTTGGAGTAAATTACATCGACCTCCTCTCAAAGCTTCTAGCAAATACAACATACCCTTTTCATTACACACTAAATTTGTGACAGCCTATGACCCACATGGATGCAACGGAGCTATGTAATATAAGAGAATAGATCATGCCCTAACTTGCACAAGGCCTTTTAAAGCCGTGCGGGCGTCAAAGCTCGTTGATACTCCACAGTTAAGCGTGTTCACCCTGGAGCAATCCAGGGATGGGTGATCTTCTGGGAAGTTCAAGGAGCTTGGGCGGCCAAAGCGGACAATATTGTGCAAGGCGGGGGCGGGTCGCTACAGTTGGTATCAGAGCATAACCCCGGACTACGGGGTAGGAGCCACCTCTTGAATCCTGGGGTGGGAACAAAGTGCTATGCAGAACTGAGTACTATACCTCCCGGGGGAAGGTTGCTGGGCCAATATGCAACGAGGACGTTGCATCCTAAGGTGGGGAGAATGTGGCAGCCTATGACCCACATGGATGCAACGGAGCTATGTAATATAAGAGAATAGATCATGTCCTAACTTACACAAGGCCTTTTAAAGCCGTGCGGGCTTCAAAACTCGTTGATACTTCACAGTTAAGCGTGCTCACCCTGGAGCAATCCAGGGATGAGTGATCTTCTGGGAAGTTCAAGGAGCTTGGGCGGCCAAAGAGGACAATATTGTGCAGGGCAGGGGCGGGTCGTTACAAAATTAATGAGTAATTCTACTTTTCACCCTTATTGATTTCCATATATTTTTATTCATCCTAGAACCATGAGTTCAACCGATTTCACCTCCCTTACAAACACAATCACCTATTAACACCTTGTAACAACTTCAACCGGACTAGGGATGAAATTGGTTTGGTTTGGTCAGTTTTTCACCAATTTTTCCAACTGAATCGAACCAATCAGTTTCTAAATACCAGGAACAACCACCGACCGAATAATGAAGAAAACTGTTTCAATTCGGTTATGCTCAATAGCGTTCGTTTCAGTAGGTTTCATTGGTTTGCCAACTTAAAGGTTAACAATAATGAGATCTAACCAAGAAATTGACTGATGAAGAGGAATTACAAGTGATATGGGGTCCCTGAATCAACCCGTTTTGATATTTTTTTCGGGAAAACTCTATCGAGATTAGATTTCACGTCCATCCATTTGTGAGAGTTGGAGTGAAATGAGATGAAGAGTCTCCGATTTGTGCAGCACCATCGCCCGAGAAGGATGAGTCTTGGTCATTGCTATTTATGGCAGAGAGAAGTGAGCTGGGTTCAGTAGCTTCTTATTGTTTATGGCAGAGATGACCCTATGATTTCTTAACCATCATCAACAACCCCACCCCATGCATCAACATTGCCACGCAACACGCTGGCGGCTAGTGTAGTTTAGGTCATACACAAACTCCAATTATAATTGTAATACATGTTTTTTTTTTCCTACCAAAACATACATGAAATTGAGGGTACTATTTAGCATGGAAAATATCACATGGGCACATTCTGTTATTCAACCACGTGACCAAATCAAGGGGAGAAAATATTGGATTTAACTGGTACCACTAGCAATTGTTGGTCATTTGACTGGATCGAGTAACATCACAAATCAATGAGAACAAATCTCATGTTGCAAAATAACTTTCTTCAACGAACTTAGTAATACGATTCATGTAACAGAGCTTTAAAAAATGGGAATTTAATAAAAACTTTCCAAACAAGCCCAAGGAGCAGAAATTGTCTGTTTAGAAAAAAATAAAGTTGACCTTCCGAATGTATTTCCTTCATGTTTACCGACTTTGGGAATAATTGATTGGAACAATTACCATTTAAGGTCAATCACTTTTTTTAATTACCATTAAGGTCAACCACTCTTTTTTTTATTATTTAAATTTAGGGTGCACTTTCATATTATAAGGTTTAAATAGTTTTAAACACTTTTTTAGGATAACCTATGGTTTTAGACACTTGCTTAGGATAGATATCTTTGGGTTTAGGTTTAGACACTTTCATAGGTACTCTAAAGTTTAGGTTTATGGTGCACTTTTCTATTATTATAAGATTTTAGTGGTTTAGACATTTTCATAGAGTACCCTAGAATTTAAGCAATTTCATACGGCGGGGAGTTGAGGAGAGAGAGAGAACAAGATTGCTTCCGCTACAAAAAAAATCCGAGATTGTAGCGCAGCACGGGAAGAAAAGTGACTGGAAGGTGCTTTTCCAAAACCGTGGAGTTGGCGGTGAGTGGGGGTTCAATTATGGACCGGCCCGTGTTTTTTCCTAATTGATTTCTCTCACAAATATTTGTCTTGGCAGACCCGACTAGACCGACTCGGTAGAAAGGGCCGAGGGCATGCGGGCCCGCAACTAATGGACAGCACGTTCAGAGCCCAACACATGTGGCCCATGATTCCCTACAAGCTGTTCTAAATATACAGGTTGGGCTCTTAGTTGGACCCATAATTTCCGCTCCCAGGCCCAAGAACTGTTCTGTTATTGTCCCTTCGCCCATTGTTACGGGCCAGCTATGATGTGTTCGAGCTCGGCTTACTCAAAATTAATCTGGCTCATGCTCGAGTCAAGTCCAAATAATCCAGCTCCAATTTGAGTTTGGCTTGTTTAATTTTGTGATGCTACACACGAGTCACTGTAAATAAGCTTACAATTTGAGCTCGTACTCCACTCCCCGAACCAAACTGCAGTCCTTTTAACATAAATTGTAATTTGAGTTTGGCTTAGTTTGGAAAATAGGGAAAAGAAAATAAAGATAAAATAATTAAAAAGGAAATTAGAGAGAAAATTTAAGAGAAAATGGGAGGAAAGTTGAATAGGAATTTGAATAATTTTCCTTCCTCTTTTGTAGAATCAAACAAAGGACGAGAAATTTTTTTAATTTTCTCTCGCGTTCTCTTCCTTTACCTAAGAACCAAACAATATTTCCATAAGTTCCAAAGAGGGAGTTGATGTAATGCTGCCCTTTTCTTCGTAATTCAGTGTATATCATGAGGCAAATAAGCAACATTACTAGCATTTACAAAAACCTTCTACTCAAAAGTTTTGCATTGGATGAGTCTCTATTCTTCGTGAAGCCCTGCAGCTGTAATTGCTTTACATTTTTTTTATCGGCAAACAAAAACAACATTGGTTACAAGGATTAAAAAAAAATTAAATCAGTACAATAAGAAAAGAAAAGCTTTGGAGAGTAGTACTCCAAAGCAAGGGCAGGTCTCCCCTTGAAGGTGAATCTGACACATCAAGTCAATCTTACATTCCGTTTTCTATGAGCATTGATGTGTACAGAAAACATTCGTTTAGGTACCTTGATGATGCAGAGTGATCTAGTAGCAGAACTCGACCTAAGGATAAGGACGCATGTATCCGCCTCAGCAGAAGAAGTTAGTACCCTCCTTACAAAACAAAGCTTAACTATTGAAGCAAGCCAGTGTCTTTGACTGGGAACAAGTAGGTGTTTCCCCCCAAGTCTAGTAACTAGAACACACTGCCAGTGATATACTGGAGGAAGGTGGGGATGACGTCCAGTCCGCATGGCCCTTATGGGCTGGGTTGAAGTGGATGCACCATTTAGAGCAGGCAGCGTAGGTCCTAAAGGGTAATGCTCATTACCATTCAAAACATTTGGTCCTTCATGTTCAAATGAAAACGCTCATCATGTGTTCAAAACCGACACCGCCATATCATAAGTAGGGGAAGGAACAGAGAAGGATAGGGCAGTAGCGTAGAGAGGTAAGGAGAAAACAAATGTGAAAAAGGTGAAGCTTAAAGGTGAAGAGTCTTTAAAGTCTAGGCAAATGAATGCTTCATATTTCACAAAGAGCAATCATCAAAAGTCACCTTGATGTATTCCAGGTTTCATTTGTGTGATTCTGAAGCTTCCCTTAAATATCCAACTCAGGATAATATTCAGGTAAAAGCTGGGATCTTGGTTTGAACCTTTGAAGAATGTCGAAGGACAATTTGTGAGGCTTGTGAGTAATCCACCATACACACCGAGCAATCATATTAGCGGCTACAAGCGGAAGTTGCTAAACATGAACCAATACTTGCGTTGGATGGTAGTCCCAATGGCATGGATGATCTACTCCATCTCTGCCATGGGGCTGCTTCAATATTGAAACCCATGCATTTAAGGTATCAAAATTTCTCTTAAGTTGGAATTTTCTTTTCCATTAATATGATCACTTTCAAACGAAAAATACAATTTTACTTCGAGGTTATTTTAAATGTTCTTATAGTATCTCTCTGATTGATCTTGTGGCCATAACTTGATGCTGGGTTTCTAGAACCTCTGGTAATCGAACATATACAATGTCAAACACCGGTTGCAAATAGATTTGGGACCGAGGGATCCATGCAAGCTTGTTTAGCAACCAGGCTCAAATTTTGTTGTATGTCTTACTTCTCGTGTTCATTGTTCAGTCAAGCTAGCCCATCTTAGTAGTTTAACAGCATTTCTGCTGAAAGTTATAAAACCCTTCCAAAGCAAGGCATGTCATATGGAGGATCCCTAAACACTAAAAATTTCTTATCCACTCTTTAATCAACGGTTAAAACTATTCAATAACTTCTTTAATCCTAGCAAGAGAGTGGTTGTATAGGGAGAGGTTAGAGCAAAAATGCTAGGGGGACACAAACAGGAGTACGTATTCTTTTTGATCCGGAAGTGCACATATTCAAACACGTGAAGTTCACATGTATCGAACTAGTCCGAAAACTTGTGCATTCGATTTTGTGGGCCTCAGTTGTGTCTATATATGGAGAGATCTCACATTCTCAAGGCTTTGCTATTGTCAAACTACTGCAAGAATAACAAATCATCGAGTGATTATTCAATTTCACTAGAGCACCGTCTTGTGATGCTCATGAGATTTATTGCTCCGTCGAAATTAACTTTGTACATACCTGCAGCTGGTAGATTCCATCTTGCAAGATTAGCCTTCCCATTTTTTGGTACTTGAGAAATGACATTTGCTGCTCTGAATGATTCCCGATTTCCATTGAACTTCTCAAGCCCAAAAATAACTCAAAATACAGTGGCAATGTCATTGTACCAATTTCTTTCTTCTTTATATTAATCACCTGGCATCTGTAACACTATGCCCGGGAGAAAATAATAATTCAACTTGTTACAAATAAATTATTCCAATGCTAAAATAAACGCATTAAATAACAAACAACCAATAACCCAAACGACTGATGCATAGCAGATCATCGACTCAAACAGGAGCAAGAGTCTCAATGTACTGATAAGTATCATAATATCTGAATGGCGGCGCACGTCTTACACCAATTTTCTCCTCTGGTGCCAAGTTCAGAAGTTCCTTCAAAGTACCATCCTTCAAATTATATGATACAACTTTACCAGGTACATTCAACAGTAGAAAGGACTCGTCCTCGTTCTCTTGGCGAATAACCCCTAGTATAGAGTGAGCAATTACAGGGAATCCAGGCACAACACCACCAAGATCAACATGATACTTGACAAACCAACCAGAGTAGTCCCTTTCCATCTCGAAAACTCGGAATTCTTTACTTAACTCCTGAATAAGATGCAAATGACCATTGGACTCGCCAAAGTACCTGTTACCCCTCAGTCTACGCGAATCCCTCCGACACACTGGACCTGCCGGCATTCTTTCAAGACATTCTAAATCGACATTGAAACGCAACCAGGCCCCAATCCAGTGAATGTTTCCGTTCCAAAACACCCCCTCAGTGAATATATGTACATCTCTTCGCCCTTTGAATTTATTCCCAGAGACGCTCCAACGGCGGGTCTCTGATGAATATATCTCAATCTGATAGCGACGAATGTCTGCCCAACTTACGCAAATTGCTTTGTAATGAGGCGACTTTGATGGATCAAAAGCTATATGAAAACCAAAAAGGCCAAAAAGGCGTTTGTATGGTGATGATGCATAACTAGGAGGTGGGTGCAAGGCTACATGCTGCTTTGTGGTGGGCTTTAATAAGTAATAACTGCGGCGTTGAAAGGTAGAGCAGAGCAACAAACCATTACAAGATTGGTGGATAAAGATACCTGAAAATTTCCCCTTTTTTCCGTGCCTTATGTCTTCGATCGGCCCTGAAAAATTCCCATTGCTTTGAAGGGAAAGAGACTTGAACGGAGGAGGATCTCTGGAGAGAGAAACGAATAGCAAGTCGGCGGCGTCTTGCGGAAGAGGAAGCCGGAGAGTCTCCGGCGGCGTCTTGTGCATGAGGAAACCGGAGAGTCTGCGGATAGGGTTCCGAAGGAGGAGGAGAGAGATGAGAGAGAGCCAGTGTTTGGACACGGTTTTGAATCGAACCAGAGACTTTACGGGGGTGCGAATGAGGATCTCGGATAGGGCATCGCCGTTGTCGGCGATTGCCGTGGCTGATGAGAGCACCGTCGTTACGGCTTCCTCCACTGTTGATTGTGCCATCATCCCTGTCATGTGAAGATCACTGCAGTTCCCTCTGGCTCTCTTGAAGAATATTTAACAATATTAGGCGTGAAAGTTAATCCTGATAGGAAAAGAAAATGATTTTCACACTCTCCATTTTATAATTCACACTTTTTTTTTTATTCACATGAATTTATAATATTACCCTTGCATGTGTGAAAAAAGTGTATTGAAGAAGGGCAAGATTGTAAATTCACGTGAATAAAGACAAAAAAGGGAGTGTGGATTATAAAATGGGGGTGTGAAAATCATTTTCCATAGGAAAAGAAAATTTACTTTTCATGAGTATTCACTTAATAAAGAATTTTTCCCGGAAAGTGTAATTGGCAGGAGCAAACTTTCTTACGATATATAATTCCTTCATTTTCGCACGGTGTATTTTGAGGAAAAGTGAGTTCTAATGGGAAAAATATTTTGTGGGTTCTTATTTTCTGACATCTAAACACTCAAAAAGTTATGAGAAAATTGATTTTTCTATCATTTTCCATACTTTCTTTCTTGACAGCTGAACGAGGCCTATAGGATTAGTGCAAGGGCGTTAGGTAAAATAGTTGGGCTAAGACCATCTCTAGCAGCTTAAGCAAAAATTTAGTCATTTTGTCCCCAAAAAGTGTCATATAGCGATATAACTAGCAAAAAAATCACCTCTATCCAATAGCAAAAAAAATCACCTCTCGAGCGAATGAGCAACAAGTGCGAGGGTGGATCTCACTCTCCGACACCACCTTTGACCAGTGCGTGCGAGGTCACCAGAACTCCGTCAGCGACGGGTCCTGCACCAATCTAGTCGTCTCAACGAAGGCTACATTTTTGGTGTCTCAGAACGATTTTAGGGTTAATGTTCCGACGACCCATTTTTCTCGGAGAGAGAGAGAGAGAGAGAGAGAGAGAGAAGCTGGTGACCTCACCATAACTCGCTTGCTGTGGCGAGGTACTGTAGTAGCTCGGATTTACCGAGGTTGTTGGGTCTCATTTTCGGGTGAAACCTCGCCAGTTTGGTCTCGCCATAGCACATGGCGAGACCGTTGGAGATGCTCTAAAATCAAGAAACATCCTCCGCAACCCTCTTCAAACCCCTTCGTATTTTACATCTATCCTCAACTTTGCTACACTACCTCGGGATGGGGGCAATTTCCCATTTTTAAATAAAAGTGATAAACCTCTAAAAAGATAGTTAATATATGTGAAAAAAATGATCCGTCTCGAACATAGGCATCTAAAAAACCGCTTTAAAAAATTACACACCCTTCTGTTGTTGTTACTATTAGCGTTAGGTTTTGAGGTGGAAATGGAATATATAGCATGTTTAGGGCTTTGAGAAGCATGGACAAAAACTTGGTCTTGTGGCCCATACGATTTGGAAATTAATTGAAGAAGGCCGGTTATGTTACATTGAAATCCTGGTCCTTACCTTTTTTTTTTTTTGGTACATCGCATTCTTGGTCCTTACGCTGTGTGTTGTGGAATTTTATTGTACTTGCAAGCGCAAGAATCAACTAAAGTATAGTTATTCAAGAGCGAGGTCGATATAGGACTTGTACCTTTTTTCGTATGAAAACTAAATATCATAAAGTTGTTAAACCCTAACCCACTTAACAAACGTGTGACTGTTTTTTCTAACCTGAAAGTAAATAAATAATGACAAAGGAAACAATTACCCTTTAACAAGTAAGCTATATATCACAGAAAAAATATAATTGAACAAATTCAACGAGTAAGCTCTAATGGTTTCCGGAAAAGGCTACAATACACACCCCTTATTTGGGTGTACCATATGCACCTATTGTATGGTTCAGATTGTGCCACCTCATCGACAATTGTAACATTTTTTAGTTTTTCGTAACTTTTCAACAATATGATTCGTAACATTTTCTATGATTCATAACATTTTGGTGTGTCTCGTAACTTTTATAAAAAAATTCGTAACTTTTCCAAAAAATTCGTAACTTTTACAGGGGTGTGTATCATACACACCCAAATAAGGGGTGTGTATTGTAGCCATTCCCATGGTTTCCTAGCTATTTTTAACCTTGCCTATTTTCCCTTCGTTTTGAACAAATTCATCTAACTCTCATTGTCCAAACTTTAAATTACAAGAAACTTCACCTCATTTTATTAACTAAATTTTAAAGCTTAACAACATCAATTAAGATAGATATTAATCACCCAAAATAAAAGAAGTTAAAGGAACATATATAATCATGAAGGAGGTGGCTTAGAAAGAAGGCCATAATGATACTCAAATTCTTCTACTGTCATTGCGATGTGGTAGAATTTTTCATCACAAACCCAGGCACAAAATATGCCACAGGGCATGTAGTTTTCAAATTTGGCGTCCTCAAACTTCAGTTATCCATCGCAAGATCCTAGCGGATTGGCGGTGAGATACTCTATACCTTAGTTATATTGCTTTTTTAAGCAAATTATGTTATGTATTTCATATGCTCAAAAGTTATGTTACGAAGAAATCATGTTTTGATGAAATCGTTTAGACAATGGAAATATGTCCTGCTTTGTTATTTAAAGATTAAGATGTTACGAGCGTGACTATGTTAAGAAGATCACCTTGGCATGAAAAAGTGAAAATGTAATGAGATTACGATTTTATGATCTCAAAAGAATATTGATGAATCCAGACAGTGTCCCGGGCCGGGAGACGGATTTTAAAGATATTATGACCAACGAAGGGGTTATAAGGCAGGAATGCAATGTGGCACCAACTAGCTGATAATCACGAATTTCACAATGTATATTCACCAGCTGATTGTAGATCTTCGAAATAAAGAATAGTTGAGATCAATGACATCAAAACAGAGTACCGACCAGAAATTATCCGGAGCTTTCATAAGATTGAATTAGGAGAAATGCTACTATGCACACCCTCTAAAAATTACTCAATATAAGATTTTTTGGCTCTAAATATGAGATTTTGTGGCTCTAAATACGAATGGCATATGGTATGCACACTCATACGGATGTCCACAAAATCTCATAAATGTCCACAAAATCTCATATTTGGACCCATGCGGATTGCTACAGTAACGCTACAGTAACGCTACAGTGCCACACATCTCATATTTGAGCCACAAAATCTCATATTTGAGCCACAAAATCTCATATTTTGAGGCACAAAATCTCATATTTAGAGTCACAAAATCTCATATAGTCAATGGTCAAAGGTGACACACGTCACACGTGGCACAATCTCGGCCGTCCATCCGTATGGGGTGTGTACCGTATGCCATCTCATATTTGGAGCCACAAAATCTCATATTTGGTGCCACAAAATCTCATATAATCTCATATTTGGTTCCACAAAATCTCATATTTGAGCCACAAAATCTCATATGGGGGGTGTTTACCTTAGCATTTCTCTTGAATTAGATAAACTGTGAACATACCTGTTGGAATTTTGACAATTCAATGTGAATGAATTTGTGCACATGGGTGGCTTCAATATGAATGAATTGTGCACATGGGTGGCTTCCCATTGTAGGCTACCTAATCTTCCTCATTTCACACTAGAAGTCACCATTGTGGGCTACTTAATTTATCCCTCTTTCACACTTGGAGTTTCTCCTATAAATAGGTCACTCCTCATTGTGTTTGGTATCACAACACAATCCAATTCATTCCTACAAATTTCATTTGAGTCAGGAAGAGAGACAGGCGTTAGTTAGTTCGCCAAGGCGGTCGACGGTGGTGTTTCGTCGGCTCGTGGTTCTAGCCGTTGTATCCTGGGACGAAGACGTCGGTTTAACCTACAACACCCACGGTAGGCGGCGAATCTTTGTTAAGGAGAGTGTGGTTACACACGACTCGGCAGTTTCCAATCTACTGTTTGTATCTCTGTTTCGATTCTATTATTTTCGGTTCATGTAATTTGTTTACATTTTGTTCATGTATAATGTTATAAGAAGAATTTGTTCTTTGGATCTGTGATTGCCACTATAATTTTTCCAACAGTCTTAACAAAGATTTTCTTATCGATTGGCAATCGAGTTCCAGAAAACAATTCTGTTTTATACTGACTTTTGAGTTGCAAGAACAGAATCGAAGAAGAGACAGAATTGGTGGTATCTCATTGAGATCATAAAGTAATCTGACTAGATTACTCGTGTGGGAAATAGATACAAACAAAAATCAGAGGCTACGGCCTAAGTCAATCGTGCGCGATTGAACTTCACTGATTAAGCCACGGCTTTAGGCAGTTGTGCGCAACTGGCCTTGATCAGTGGATTATTTGGCTTCTGGAGCAACCTACTCTGCTTAAGCAGTGACGTTGCTTAGCCACAATCCTCTGGATCTCTGCTTTGTGATAGCAGTCCTTGTGTTGGGTTTAAGAACCCCGTCGAGGGCGCTGCCCTCGAACTCCCGCCTAGGGGCGCTGCCCCTAGGAACCCCGCTAGGGGGCACGGCCCCCTAGAACCCCCACCAGGGGGCATGCCCCTGGGACCCCCGGGGTACGCTTGTGCGTTGTGGGTGCAAGACCATTTTTTGGTTGCTAAGTTTAGATTGTTAATCTATACTTCTTGTCATGATTGTGAAAATAGTTTCATTAATTTGTGGTTTGTCATTTCTCAAGGTACGATGACAAAGAACAATGAGACTCCAAATATGGGAAGCTCGAGTGCTGCTACTCCTCTGCATGGAGTCCCCTCGATACCGATGTCCCATGTTGATAAGCCTGGGAAGTTTGGTCCAGGGGTTGATTTCAAGAGGTGGCAACAGAAGATGATGTTCTATCTGACCACTCTCCATCTCGCTGGGTGCTTGTCTGAGGATGCCCCAGTTGTTGCTGAAAATGAGAAGGACAACCAGAAGCGACAGGCTCTGGATCAGTGGAAGAATGCTGATTATCTGGCCAAGAACTATGTCTTGAATGCTCTTGATGACTCGTTGTACTCTGTGTTCAATGAGGCAGAATCAGCCAAGGAACTGTGGAATTCCTTGGACAAAAAGTACAAAATCGAGGGAGCTGGGCCTAAGAAATTCGTGGTGGGCCGCTTCCTTGATTATACTATGAGAGATGAAAGGCCTGTGACTGAACAGGTCCAAGAGCTCCAGATGTTGATCAATGAAATCAAAGCAGAAGGGATGTTATTGCCTGAGCCATTTTTGGTGGCTGCTATCATCCACAAACTTCCGGGAACTTGGAAGGAGTTCAAGAGTTATCTCATGTTCAAGAACAAGGAGATGACGTTGGAGATTCTCTTCTACAAGCTCAATGTCACGGAAGGAAACCGGGCTAGAGAGATGGCTGCAAAGGAGGACGAAGTGGCAAAGGCCAATATGGTGGAGCATGGTCGTCCCTCCTCAAGTGGTGTGAAAAAGAACCAACATGACAAGCGGTCTAATAAGCAGAAGGGCAAGAATGTCCATCTGAGACCAAAGGGTGGTGTCGCTAAGAAGCCCAAGGAGAAGTTCCAAGGGAAATGCTTCAATTGTGACAAGTTTGGCCATAAAGCATCAGAATGCAAGAAGCCACCTCGTCCACAAGCACATATTGCAAAAGCCTCGGGAGGTAGTTCTGAAATGAACTTCTCAGCTATGGTATCTGAGGTGAACATGGTGGGCTCAAATCCACGGGAGTGGTGGATTGACACTGGGGCTACCCGCCATATCTGCTGTGACAAGAAGATGTTCACGTCACTTGAGCCGGTTAATGGGGAGAAGCTGTTTATGGGGAATTCAGCGACCTCAGATATTACTGGTGAAGGAACAGTGGTCCTGAAGATGACTTCGGGGAAGACATTGACCCTAAACAAAGTGTTGTTCGTGCCAGACATTCGCAAGAATCTGATATCTGGCTCTCTGCTGAGCAATCACGGCTTTCGCATGGTGTTTGAATCAGATAGGGTCATTTTGACTAAAGCTGGATCATATATAGGGAAAGGTTATATGGCCGATGGGCTGTTCAAAATGAATGTAATGACTGTTATCCCTACTATTAATAAGACAACTGCCCCAGTTGCTTATGTGCTTGAGTCTTCCATTTTGTGGCATGGTAGACTAGGTCATGTTAATTATGAATCTATGCGTAGATTAGTTAACTTGGACCACATTCCAGCTTTTCATATTGATACAAATCACAAGTGTGAAACTTGTGTCGAAGCAAAGTTAACTAGAACTTCGTTTCGATCGGTTGAGAGAAGTACCGAACCATTGGGGCTAATCCACACTGATGTGTGTGATCTGAAATATGTCCAAACGCCAAATGCAAACAAGTATTTCATTACTTTTATTGATGATAGCACGAAATATTGCTATGTATACTTGCTAAAAGCAAGGATGAAGCGTTGAATAAATTCATTCTCTTTAAGAATGAGATGGAGAACCAACTTAGCAGTAAGATTAAGGTGGTGAGAAGTGACCGAGGTGGTGAATTTGAATCACCGTTTGGGAATTACTGTGCTAAACACGGTATTATTTACCAAACCACTGCACCTTACTCGCCTCAGCAGAACGGAACTGCAGAGCGCAAGAATCGCACATTAAAAGAAATGATGAATGCTATGTTGGTTAGTTCTGGGTTGCCTCAGAACATGTGGGGTGAAGCGGTGTTGACCGCTAACTATCTTTTGAATTTAGTGCCCCGCAAAAAGTTAGACAAAACACCTTATGAGTTGTTCAAAGGTAAGAAGCCTAACTTTAAGCACTTGCGAGTGTGGGGATGTCTTGCTAAAGTAGCAATACCTCCTCCTAAGTATGAGAAGATAGGACCGAAAACCGTTGACTGTGTGTTCATCGGTTATGCACACAATAGTAGTGCATATCGGTTCCTTGTGTATGAGTCTGGAGTACCAGATATACACAAAAACACTTACATGGAGTCTATAAATGTGTCTTTTTTCGAGCACATTTTTCCGTATAGATCCATCGGGGAGTCCAGTTCAGTGAAATGGACTTTGCATCCTGCTAACCATAGCAGTGGAGACCAAGAAAAGGAAGTGGATGTTGAACCCAGACGTAGCAAGCGTGCTAGGACATCAACGTCCTTTGGTCCAGATTTTCTAACTTATTTGTTAGAAAGTGAGCCTCAGACTTACAAGGAAGCTGTTAGCTGTCCTGAAGGTCCTCTGTGGAAAGAGGCCATTAAAAGTGAAATCGACTCCATCCTACAAAACTATACGTGGGAACTGGTGGATCTGCCACCTGGCTGTAAGCCTCTGGGCTATAAATGGATCTTCAAGAGGAAGATGAAAGCAGATGGGTCGATCGATAAGTACAAAGCTAGGCTTGTCATTAAAGGCTATAGGCAAAAAGAAGGCCTAGATTACATTGATACTTATTCACCAGTCTCAAGGATCAATTCCATTCGGATGATAATTGCTATCGCAGCTTTGCGAAACCTTGAGATACATCAGATGGATGTAAAAACAGCTTCCCTAAATGGCGATTTAGAAGAAGAAATCTATATGGAACAACCCGAGGGTTTTTCCACGCCAGGTCAAGAGAGGAAAGTCTGTAAGCTTGTTAGATCTCTGTATGGTCTAAAGCAAGCTCCAAAACAATGGCATGAGAAGTTTGACTATGCAATGTTGTCTAGTGGCTTCCGCATCAACGAATGTGACAAATGTGTTTATGTAAAGAACACTGATGAAGGATATGTCATTCTGTGTCTTTATGTTGATGATATGCTCATTGTTGGTAGTAATGACAGGGTCATTCAATCTACCAAGGATATGTTGAACTCTAAGTTTGACATGAAGGATATGGGCCTTGCAGATGTGATACTAGGTGTCAAGATCACCAGAACATCTGATGGACTTGCGTTGTCTCAGACACACTATGTTGACAACATTCTTGAAAAGTTCAATCAGTCTGACACAGGCATCGCAAGAACCCCCGTGGACGTTAGTCTCCATTTATCCAGGAATGGGGGGGAAGGGGTGTCCCAATTAGAGTATTCTCGGATAATTGGGAGCCTCATGTACTTGATGAGTTGTACAAGGCCTGATATAGCCTACTCAGTAAGCAGACTGAGCAGATACACGAGTAATCCAGGACATGATCACTGGAAGGCAATAGTCAGAGTACTACATTATTTAAGGTATACTCGTGATCTGGGGTTGCACTATACCAGATATCCAGCAGTACTAGAAGGGTACTGTGATGCAAATTGGATATCGGATATGAAGGACTCAAAATCCACGAGTGGATATGTCTTCACGCTTGGTGGTGCAGCAGTTGCTTGGAAATCTTCTAAACAGACGTGTATAGCATGGTCTACAATGGAATCTGAATTCATTGCTTTAGATAAAGCAACTGAAGAGGCCGAGTGGCTACGACAGTTTCTGGAAGATATTCCAAGATGGTCAAAACCAGTGCCAGCTATTAGTATCCACTGTGATAGTCAAGCTGCGATTGGTAGGGCTTTGAGTGCCAATTATAATGGTAAGTCTAGACATATACGTCGAAGACATAATACCATTAAACAACTACTCTCAAGTGGGGTTGTCACAATTGACTATGTGAGGTCAAAGGACAATATTGCGGATCCGCTAACCAAAGGGTTATCTCGAGAGCTAGTTGAGAAAGCATCGAGAGGAATGGGGCTAAAGCCAATACGCTCATAGTTACCGTGAGGGTAGCCAACCTAGCTGACTGGAGATCCCAAGATCTAGGTTCAATGAGACTACTTTTTGCGTGTATTTGAGGACGATCACTGAGGAGACGAGGTCTCCTACCCATTCCTGTATAAGATGTAGAACAATGATACCTGTAAAGTGGGAAAAAAAGGTTAAGCATTGCTTTTAATGACTCTTATGCGTCGGAGATGCCGAGCGGGGTATAACAGGATACCCTTTATAAGAAGGTCACCTATGTGAGTATGAAGTGGGGCCGCTTCTGTGAGAATTCGGGCGAAATTCTCGAGAAAATACTTGCAGAACCAGGAAGGGGGGTGTCAAGGCTGAAATGAACCCAACAGTGAGAACTGAACTACGTCAGGAGAAGTCCTGTGTGACGTCTGTTGTCTAAGTTTACACCAGCGACGGAACAGTTCAAAGCAGGACTGCACACTGGTCTGTCAGTAAACTCGATAGGCTATCACAAGGGAAGGTTCAAGGCCAAAAGCTACCTATCCTATGCAGGACCTATCTGTTGTCTCTCTTTCTAGGTCAGCATTATAGTTTGCATTAGAATGCATGCCAATTTCATTCATGGGGGGGATTGTTGGAATTTTGACAATTCAATGTGAATGAATTTGTGCACATGGGTGGCTTCAATGTGAATGAATTGTGCACATGGGTGGCTTCCCATTGTAGGCTACCTAATCTTCCTCATTTCACACTAGAAGTCACCATTGTGGGCTACTTAATTTATCCCTCTTTCACACTTGGAGTTTCTCCTATAAATAGGTCACTCCTCATTGTGTTTGGTATCACAACACAATCCAATTCATTCCTACAAATTTCATTTGAGTCAGGAAGAGAGACAGGCGTTAGTTAGTTCGCCAAGGCGGTCGACGGTGGTGTTTCGTCGGCTCGTGGTTCTAGCCGTTGTATCCTGGGACGAAGACGTCGGTTTAACCTACAACACCCACGGTAGGCGGCGAATCTTTGTTAAGGAGAGTGTGGTTACACACGACTCGGCAGTTTCCAATCTACTGTTTGTATCTCTGTTTCGATTCTATTATTTTCGGTTCATGTAATTTGTTTACATTTTGTTCATGTATAATGTTATAAGAAGAATTTGTTCTTTGGATCTGTGATTGCCACTATAATTTTTCCAACAATACCTGCAGCTGGTGGATTCCATCTTGCAAGATTAGCCTTCCCATTTTTTGGTACTTGAGAAATGACATTTGCTGCTCTGAATGATTCCCGATTTCCATTGCGCTTCTCAAGCCCAAAAATAACTCAAAATATACAGTGGCAATATCATTGTACCAATTTCTTTCTTCTTTATTAATCACCTGGCATTTGTAACACTATGCCCCGGAGAAAATAACAATTCAACTCGTTACAAATAAATTATTCCAATGCTAGAATTAACGCATTAAATAACAAACAACCAATAACCCAAACGACTGATGCATAGCAGATCATCGACTCAAACAGGAGCAAGAGTCTCAATGTACTGATAAGTATCATAATATCTGAATGGCAGCGCACGATTTACACCAATTTCCTCCTCAGGTGCCAAGTTCAGAAGTTCCTTCAAATTATATGACACAACTTTACCAGGTACATTCACCACACGCACACAACAAAATACGAAAACAGTAAAGGAAATCAACACAGGAATTTACGTGGTTCCCCAAGATCGGGTACGTCCATGGGAGCGAGAGCGAGTCTGTATTATTCTAATAAGTCGGCTAGGGTTTTACAATAGAGAATATATATAGTCCTACTCTATTTCACCCTAATAATTCCGTACCGTACCACGGGGAGCTTCGCCCCCCCGCACCCCCCCAAACCTTCGGGCCGTAGGCCCGACCTGAACAACTGAATCTACGATGGGCCAGTGCCTCGCTCCGCTCCACTCCGCTCCGTTCGGTCGCTCCGCTCCGTTCCTCATTCTCTTGGCGAATAACGCCAAGTATAGAGTGAGCAATTGTAGGGAATGCAGGCACAACACCACTTGTTGAAAGATCATCACCACCTCTCTTGAGTTTTCCGGACATCGCCGGAAACTTCCGGGCTATTCCGGAAATATCTAGACTTCTCTAGAATGCTCCGGAATCGTCTAGAATATCCTAGAGTCTTCTGGACCTTTCCGGAATATTGTGGAGTATACTAGAACATTCTAGGTCCTACTAGAATGTTCCGGAATATTATGGACCACACTAGAGCTTTCCGGATGTTACAAGAATATTCCGGAATATGATGGAAGCTTATGGACTCCACTAGAAGCATCTAGAAGCATGGAGTGATGAGTGCTTCTAGAACTATCCATTGGTGCCTATAAATAGGCATGGGGTCTTCATTTGTGGCAATGTAAGTGAAGGCAAGAAAGAGAGCAAGTGTGAGACATACTCCAAGCAAGGGAGTGAGAGCCCTAGTGTGAGGTGTCCAAGTACTAAAAGTGTTTGTGTCCAAAGTTAAAGTGTCTTCCTAGATTGTGCGTGTACTACCTCTTGTGTGCAAGAGAGTCTTCCTTTGTGAGTGATAGTGTGTGTTGTTGTACACAACTTAAGTGTACAAGTGCTTGTAATCAATAAACTTACCTTTGTTTGTTGTGTTCAAACTCAACACCACTAAGATCAACATGATACTTGACAAACCAACCAGAGTAGTCCCTTTCCATCTCAAAAACTCGGAATTCTTTCCCCAGCTCCTGAATAAGATGCAAATGATCATTAGACTCGCCAAAGTACCTGTACCTCTCCCCTCTACACGAATACTGCCGATACACTGGAGCTGCTGGCATTCTTTCAAGACATTCTAAATCGACATTGAAACGCAACCAGGCCCCACTCCAGTGAATGTTTCCATTCCAAAACACCCCCTCAATGAATCTATCTCCACATCTTTGCTCTGTGAAGCGATTCCCAGAGACCCTCCAATGGCGGGTCTCCGATGAATATATGTCAATCTGATAGCGACAAATGGCTGCCCAACTTACACAAATTACTTTGTAATGAGGCGACTTTGATGGATCAAAAGCTAGATGAAACCCAACAATGGCTTCGTATGCTGGTAATGCACAATTGGGAGGTGGGTCCAAGGCTACATGCTGCTTGGTGGTGGGATTTAATAAGTAATAACTGCAGTAGTGAAAGGTAGAACAGAGCAACAAACCATTACAAGATCGGTGCATAAAGATACCTGAAAATTTCCCCACATCCGTATGTTCTCTAGTGGAATAATTTATAGCAAAAAAAGATACGTGTACCCACATCCGTATACGTATCGTGCACGGACGGTGCATTTTGACCATCCAAAAATATTTTTGACGATCCGAATTTTAAAGACTCTTTTACCGGTAATAAAACTCTATTACCGGTAAAAGAGTCTTTAAGATCAGAACCGTTAATTTATTGGCACGGACGGTCTAAATTGGTTCGTTCGTGATGCCCACTCGACTAACTGGTTTGGTTTTGAGGTGGAATACATAGTGCAGGTTTGGGCTTGGAGAAGCATGGCCTAAAACTTGGGCTTCTGGCCTGTATGGTTTGGGAATTAATTCAATAAGGCCAGCCCCTTATGCTACATTGCATTGCAAGAAAAAATACCATTAAGATTAGTCATATTTTTTAATTACCATTACGGTCAGTCACTTTTTTTTGGGCTTCGTCAGTAAGGGAATCAAGTTTAGACACTTTCATAGGATTTTAGAATTTAGGCACTTTCATTAGGGGTTTTGAGTATATGTACTTAAAGTATTATACGGTTTCATAGAGTTTTAGAACTTTAAGCACTTTCATAGGGTTTTTGCAGATTTAGGCACTTTCATCAGGGTTTTAGGGTTTATGCACTTAGAGTATTATACAGTTTCCTAGGGTATTAGAAGTTTAAGGACTTTCATAGGGTTTTGGGGGTTTAGGCATTTTCGTACGGTTTTAGAGATTAGGCACTTTTATAAAAAGGAAGGGGGGAGAGAGAGAGAGAGAGAGAGAGAGAGAGAGAGAGAGAGAGAGAGAGAGAGAGATTGAAATGATGACAATAACCCAAACGAAAACCTCAACGATGCATTCTAACTTTTTTATTGGAGCTCGCGGGAAGTCCCATCCCATTTTAGCACATACACTTTTAGCGTATACAGAGTTGTGCGTTCAGGCTCCTCGCGGACATCAATCCTATTGCCCCATTGGACAACATATGCAAGTTTGTGTCTGACGTATACAAAAAAAAAAGGTTCATCAGTTGCAATCTTTGGGTACGATGCTATTGCCCTAGTTGCAAGTTCAGCCTCTTTTGGGTACGACCAGAAAGAATCATAGGCTAGGCAGTGGCACTAAAACCTTTTATGTGAAAATGATGTCCAATAAGTATTGGGCAATGGCCTATATTGCATCTAAGAACTTCCCAAATATACTAATATTGCAAAGGCTTCAGTTTGGGACCTAGCATCTCTCACTCTTCGAACTAATCTGGGCAGCTGGTTTGCACCTTGAAAAATTGATTTTTTGTTTTTTTTGCTGCCAAAGGTTATCAATTTCCTTGGTAACTTCTAACTTTCTAAAAGCACTAATGGATAAACTCTAAGATCTCAAATTGACTTGCATTGCTTTACGTTAAACTATGTGCGTTTCTTCGCATGGTATTACCTGTGATTTTATTCGTTGGGAAAACCTGCAATCAAATTTAATTTTAAAAAATGTCTCCATCTTTTATCCTGAGGTGCATCCACAATGTAGCCGCTATCAAAGAACTTCTCATTGCAACCACAACAATGTATCCAGTTTCCAACATGTCAGAACCTCCAGAAGACAAAATCAAGAACATTGAAGACCTCCCAACCTCAGTCACAAAGGTAAATTCCATACACCAATCCTTCAATGAAACAACAAACAATACTTCATACAACATTACCCTTACACAAAAACACATGATCCCTCTAATGTAGCCCCAATATCTACCAATTAAAGGCCTCACAAAGTTGGTTAATTTCAACCAAAAGTACATGTATCTCATATGCTCAATATGCCCAAGAGGAACCAATGCAATTGGAGATGGCTAATTTGCAAGAACACCCCTTAAACTATCACTTTGTTTCAACATCACCCCATAAACTACCAAACGTGCCAACATCACCCCCCAAACTTTCAAAATCAAGCAACAACACCCCTTCCATCCAAATCTGTTAAAAAGAAGGCTTAAATTGGACGGAAAAGTTAAAAACTTAACTGAAACAAAATATTGAAGCCCAAAATGCCCTCACATGCGTGTATATATCCCATTACCCATTCCATCTCTCTCCCCCTCTCTCTCTGTGCTTCATTTTCGAGAACCAAACACACCAGGTTTCTCTCTTGGCAGAAAATGTAGTGTAGCCAAAAACACTTATAAAACCAAACCTAGATTACCGAACCCAGATTTTCAAACCCAAACCTGCTTTTGATATTGAAACCCAGATTTTGTTGTGATTTGAAAGCCAGGTTTTTTGAAACCCCGATTTTCTTCGTTAGGTTTCGATCTGGATGCAACAAAGAGCGGAGGCGTGAGAGAGAGAAAGATTGATCTTCTGGGGTTAGGGTTTTCGATTATGGGTTTACGGTTTTCGATTAGTTTCGGTATCAGAGGGGAGAGGGAGGCAGAGGGGAGAAGTGAGAGAGAGGAGTGCTTTGTTCTTTGATCATGGCTCAAGATTGATCAATAGATCGATCATGGTGGTTTCTTGGTGGCTGCACAGAGAGAGAGAAATAGAGAGAGGACGAAGAGGGATGAAGGGTTCAATACACGTCTGTGGCCCTTAGCAAACCTAATTTTAATCAAGGGGCATTTTGGGTTTTTAACACAGTTTCTGTCTGTCACGCCCTCAAATTTAATAAACCAAATACAAATAAAGTCCACGTAGGATAAATCAAAAGTCATACATTTCCTCATTGAAAAGTCAAAGTACATTGAGTTTCTCCAAGAGGTACCCACACCCATGCATAAGTAATGAATAGTTAAGAGTTATTACATAAACCAAGATTTGTCAAAAGATTTAAGGAATTAAAGTTACAAGATCATCTCCCAAAATATATATACGATGGAGAGGATAAAATTACTTCATGTCGAATGAGTTTCATGATATGCATCCACACGCCATGCATTCCAATCACGTGCCTTGCCGAGTACCTGAAAATGATAGGTTGAGCTCACTAGCCCAGTAGGAAACTTTTCTACCAACGGTAAGGGTATAGAAGATGAAACATGCATATGGAGATGTGATACACATGAATGGATAAGCTAAAATAGGCCAAAGTAAATTGACTTGATGATAGAGTGTCTAGTAGATGCCCCAAAGATTGTACCAAACCCAAGTGTCCATAGATTTCCTCATCTTCGTTACATTTCATGTCGTAGGTCCAATATTTTCAAAACATTTCTATTTTCATAAAACGTTTCATTTTTCACGATAACCACTTATGTAAATAGGGAATGAATCCCTCTGCCGGATTTCATGGGCTCCGAACACCCCTGCCGGATTTCGTGGGCTCCGCACACCCCTGCCGGATTTCGTGGGCTCCGAACACCCCTGCCGGATTTCGTGGGCTCAGAACACCCATGGCTAGGGACGCACCAAATGGTGGCCCTAGAAATAGCAAATCATCCTTTTCAAAAGTTTATTTAACAATCAAGGGTCCAAAAACATTCACGTAATTCATTTAGTTCGAAAGCTCGTAGTGTGTCGGTTGTGGCAAAGTTAACATGTGTCCAAGAACGTGATAAATCATGATAAAACATCATTCATATCATGATAGGCTACCAATGCTTAGATGTCGATTTGAGAAGCTTAGGAAAGGCCAATGGAGGCCCGGAGCAACGGAACACGAAAATGGAGTTATAAACCCCGAGAAAACCCGACACCTTGATAGTAAAAAGCACATTTCTCCCAAAATACAACGGCTATGAATATGAGACCAATTGGGCTTGAAAGTAGACTCATAGAGCTTTCCAACGGTTCAAGAATCACCTCAAACGGAGTTCGGATGAAGTCGGGGCGTGTCCGCAAAGTTGGATCAAAATCTGCCTTACTAACGGATTGGTATCGATACCCATGAGAGGGGTATCGATACCGGGCTACTAAAATCTCAACAGAGCGTTGGGTATCGATACCCAAGAAAGGGGTATCGATACAAAGGCCATTACGAGCGAAAATTTGCAGATTTTTCCAAAATGGAGGGGGTTTCAACCCAAGCCACAAAATGAGGTTTCCAACAACAAATAACTATAGAAGAGGGATATATCAACCACTAATTCAAGATTTTACCAACTAAACATGTAGAACCCAAACTCAATCAAAAACCAAGCTCATTTCCATGGTGATAACAAGTTTAACAAGAGGTTGGGAACAAGAACACCAACAATGCAATCATTCAACAAATATACATTTAGAGGAGGTAGAAGATTGTTTCCTACCTCAAGGATTGAGCTCCAAATGAGAAGGAAAGAAACCCTAGACTTTGCTTCCAACTCCAACCGAATTGAGTTTCCCACGACGAACCCAACGGAGACCGGACTTCAAATCACGCGTAGAAGGTGAATATTTGGTTGGATGTTGAAGTATTTGAGTGTGGAGGGTGGATTTTGTGGAGGGTTTTGAAGAAACTTGAGAGGAGAAGAAGAAGAGAGATAGAGATGAGTTTTGAGAGAAGAGAGGAGTGTGATTTTTGACCAAAAATCTGATCCAAATGTGTTTATATACACACACACACTAGCACTTACACCCCCCTTGTTTCTTATGTGCTTCACAAACACCCAAATGTAATTACTAACTTCACATTGACCCCATATTACATTGTTTTCATTTTCCCACACTTCCCAAACATTATTTTCCGGAAAATTATTTAAAAACACGAGTCCTTACACTGTCCATGTTTGAACAGTTTTAAGGTGAGGGGGTGTTGTTGCTTGATTTTGAAAGTTTGGGGGGTGATGTTGGCACGTTTGGTAGTTTAGGGGGTGATGTTGCAACAAAGTCATATTTTAGGAGGTGCTCTTGCAAATTAGCCGAGATCACTGTGAAATTTTAAAATTTGATCATAGGAATGAGATCTAAAATTTCATAATTTAACCCACTAACGTCCAAGCAAATAAAAATTTCAGTTCAATTTCTTATCTGATTGAAGAGTAATAGCAACACCGCAGATAAAATAAACCAAGAAAATTAATTAAATCTACTATCATAGTTGTGAAAAAAGGGCAAGCAATCCAGATTGATTTGCAAGATCTAGTGTCAATGCCAAGGTTTAGCTTGTGAACATCAAAATCCGAGCTCCATTGGCGAGCCAAAGTACTTATTATTAACTCCGAACAAATGGATTTCTTTTATGGCACCAATACCATCTATGCCCAAAATGCAGTACACGGTGTAGTGCACTACATCCGGCCGTCTATTTCGAAAATGCATGACTCGGAAAAAATTCAAACAATAAATGGTCGGATTAAATTTATTGTTCGGATTAAATCCAAGCCATTCATCGTTGAAATGGGCGATCGGATGATACACTACACGGTGTAGTGCATTTTGCGCACTTCCATCCCCCAATCCTTTTATTCGTGGGTAAAAAAATAGTATCTGAATCAAAATGACTTTGCAAAAAGGAAACAACATACTAACTAGTTTTAAGCATTTTTTAACGTTGTAGAATCCAAAAAAAAATTCTAAGACAATTATTTATTATAATCCTCACTATTCTATGTACCTGTTTTAACTTTGTCCAATAATTGTTTGTTCCAAAGTTAGGCAGATGCAATATTGTTTGTGCTTGGTGGTCACCAATTGGCATTTGGGTACCATCAATTCAAGTCCACACATGAGAAAGAGGCAGCATGCGATAGTAATAATAAAGAGGGGACCCAAAATAATCATGTCTGCTTATGAAGAAAATAACATAAACTTCTTTTTATATAACTGGATGTCCGGGTGTTTACACGCACCTTGACTTATTTCGGAGCCTTGAAGTTAACGACTGGACAAATCTGTGCACCTCAACTTATTCCGGAGCTCCGAAATTAACGGCTGGACAAATCTTCCCATAGCCACAATGATTGGAGTGTTTGGCCTCTATGAAATTCAAACATGTGACCTCGTAGAAGACAAACACTTATTGCTTGATTTCTCATGTCCACTCGCTAAACCCCTAAACTTAATCGTGTAAAAAGGCAAAAAAGCATTGCCTTAATAAATCTCCCTCTTTTCCCTACCTAAAGTCAAGATGTATATTCCTTTCTTCACAATCACATATGAAAATCCCACAAAAAGAAAAGCTAACCCCACAATTACGGCCGAGTTTTTGTTTAATTTTATGTTCTTTCTTTATGCATGCAATATATAATGCATGCATAATTATGCATTTGAGCAAAAACTTTAAAGGGGTGACCGAAGAAAGCTAATTGATCAGAGTGGATTATAGGAGAAAGTGGAGAGGCCTGATTTGTAGGTGCTAAGGGCTGTCCAGCGGATCGCCCAATCCGCCCAAACCGAACAATCCACAAACCCATCCGAGGTATGTTACGGATGGATGCGGATCATAATATTTTTATTTTGGTGGATGCGGTTCGGGTTCAATCCGCTCAATCCGCCCAATCCGCCTTTAATCCTTCTTCGATCAGCTCAATCTGCAACCGAACCGACCCATCTGTATATCACTCACGAACGGGTAGCGGATGCACAAAATGACAATCCACCACGAGCGGATCGGATTGAGAACCGAACCGATCCGCCCGGAACCAATCCGCAGACAGCCCTAGTTGTGGCTTTTGTTGGTTGGGTGTATGGAGGTTTCCATCGGGAGATTTTTCAGTTTTTAGTTAGTTTTTACTCCGGTTTGGAGATTTCCAGTCCCTGCGTGGATTTTCCTATACTCCTCATAGGGGTATGTTCGTATGTACTCACTGTATTCTTCATCCACCCATATGGACACCCCGAAAACTGTGGTATATTTACCCAACCTGGGGCTCCGGATTGGGGTTTGTTTCGCCCTTTGGGCGATTTCTAAGTAATGAAATTATCTTGCTATCCAAAAAAAAAAAAAAGAGAGAGAGAGAAAAGAACAGGCGACGGACACACGTAAATTTAGAAAAAATTCCTTATCGTGGTAGTATCGATAATAAAAAAAAAAAAAATTAACACATGGCGTACGTTCGCTACTCCAATTGAGACTTGATCAACTATGCATTCACCTTCGTGAAACTGAAAAATCAATGCAATTGACATATAAATTCTACTTTGATCGTCATGGATCAATGGAGAAAGTGAAAGAGGCGATTGACACCTTAAGTTTGAAAAACTTCTCCTTATTTTAATTGATCAACTATGCATTTACCTCCGTGGAACTAAAAATCAATTCAATTGTGGTAGGTTGTGTTTGATTTCTCTTGTATGTATGCAAGATTCATTCACATGAGACTGCTATATTATGGCTACTTAAATGCACTTAACTATTGTTGAGAAGTGGAACTTGTACAGAACAAGTCCGGCTGCTTGGTTCTTGAATGGATTTTTGTGTGATAAAATCTGAGATTTTATCTCCATTTTCTACCAATGAATAAAATGTAAGAATGATTTTATCTCCTTTTTTTTTTGAAACTCATTGTGGTCCCCGTGTGGCACACCCACAAATGGCATGTCAAATTATCATTTTAACCTTTATCCTTTTAGATCTATGAAACAAAAAGGAGGGTAAATTGGTAAAAATGGCATTAGTGGAGATTTTATCACAACTAGATTTTATCTATTGAGAAAACTACGTGATTTTATCACCCCTCCATAAAACACCAACTTAAATGAGATTTTCCATTTTATCTCATAAAATCCATTGGAGAACCATGCCTAAATAAAATGAGTCAATTTCATTACCGTTTAAAAAATTAAAACTACTGCCAAGCTTGAAAAATAAATTTAAACTCGTGAAATTCTTGTGTTTTTTTGAACTCGGCTAAATAACTTCATGCAATATAGGAGGGGCTGTGGGGATTCGTTCAAAGTGCGCGCCCAGAACACCCTTCATCACCCCGCACCAAAAAAAAAAATGTAATATGTGAAAAACATGTAAATTAATAAATTAGTTAGTTACTTGATTTACACAATCGAAACTTGTTTGAATTAAGAAGGAAATTAGAGGAAAATGGGAGGAAAGTTAAATAGGAATTTGAATATTTTCCTTTCCCCCTTTTTTTTTATGGAACCAAACAAAGGAAGAGAAAATTTTCCCTTCTTTTCCACGGCTTTCCCGGAGATTCAAACAGAGCATAAATCTTTTAAACCATATTACACATAAGCAATCAAACACTATCTGCAGAGCATAAATCTTTTAAGCCATATAAAGGGAATGACACTGCAGATTGTAAGCTTCTAAGTTAAGTCTCCACCTCTCAAATTAAGTTTGGTAACCAATACATAAGTAGTAATGAAGATTATGCTGGATTATGATTTTACATTAGAAAGAGGAGAAGGAAAAAAAAAAAAAAAGGAGGGATTCTTGTCCCCGAGTGGGTCCACTCAATGGGGTACCAAACATGCAAAGACCCCTCCAAAAGTTTACATCTGCAATCATTTGAATTGAGGGATCCAACGTTCGGAAATTGACCTTGGTCATTGCCTCTTTTTCATTTCAAAACCCTAACGGACACTACTTTTAAGGCCTTTATATTAGGAAAAGTCTATAATACACATATCTAATTTGGGTGTGTATCATACACATTACACACTCCTATAAAAATTATGATTTTTTTTTTATAAAAGGGACGAATTTTTTGTATAAAAGTTACGAAAAACACCAAAATGTTACAAATCACAGAAAATGTTACGAATCATATTCTGAAAAGTTACAAAAAACTAAAAAAATGTTACGATTGCCAATGAGGTGACACAATCTAGACTATACAATAGGTGCATATGGTATACACTTTTAATGAGTGTGTATTGTAGTCATTTCCTTTATATTAAGGCTTTTATATTTACTACTACCATATAATATTTTGCACCCAGATGTATAAATGTGTACGTAACTTTGAGCTATTGGAGAGTTTGTATGGTTGTAATTAGTCAATATGCGCGTAAAAGTTGACTCAAAAATCTGGTTATCAGGGAAAAAAAACGTTGCTTTGTTCGTTTTGGGTTTCAAGACCTGGGTTTCTCAATTATTATCTAATCATTACCCTTATTTTCAAATATTATTTTCATTTTTCTCTCTATCTCTCTGTAATTATTAACCCCTATTTTAAATTATTATCTCTATTTCTCCCTCCAATCATTACCAAAAACTAAAATCCAAAACCCAAATCAAACACAACCTAAATGTATATTCATTTGTTTTGTGTGATACTTGCACGTGCATTGGATATGATATGAATAATTTGGGAAAAATCTGTGTCCTGATATCGATGTCTGTTGCACTGCTCTTTGTGACAAGATTTATATATGGGAGAACATATTCTACTCCTTCAGTTGCTTTCGATTCTGGAATTGAAAAAAAAAAAATCCATGACCTATCGTTAAAATCACTGATCCCATATTTGACAATAATTAGGTGAATGAAAAAAATCAAGTGATCAGTTATATAATGTGCATCATGAAATGAACTTTGGTTCTTGACATATTAAAATCTATATTATATACAATGTATCAGAAACTAAGAACAGGAAGATATAAAAATGAAAATAAAAGATTCTCTTGAGATTTGAAATTACATTATTCAACTTTTTTTTTCTCCTCATATTATTCATTTGTGTATATTCAAAGTGACATACTATATTTTTTTTATGTCTAATTTCAACTTCTCTGAATTCCTTTCTAAGTAAATTAAATTACGTTCGGCCTGCTACTACTACTGTAATTAAAGTTACTAACTTTCTAACGCTACCTCGGAGAAAAATAAAAACATGTTATGATCTCGACCATCCAATAGGCCCACTTTTTTGATTATGAGATCAACGCCGTGGTTGCGCCTCTCTGTAATTCTTAAACTTTTGGTGCTGCCTTAGTTTATCCAGCCAATATATGCAGCCAGTAAGTGATAAATTAAAGGATTAATAAGGTCATAAGTACAATAAACAACATTGTCCAAATGGGTACGGTTTTCATAACTCTGGTGATATCTTGCCGGCCAGTCCAACGTTCAAGGGGTCCCACACGCAAAACAAGAAGCCACTTGTCATAACCTGGTTTGATTTCACTACTGTAGAGTGTGGTGAGACGGTCAAAGGCCCAAAGCATCGTCGTGTGGTGTTTCAAAACTCTAATTGTAGGAACAGCTCGTCTTCAAACTTCGAGCTTGTTCTAGAAATTGACTTAAGTCAAGAATTGAAAAAGTTGACTTTTTCAGTTGATGTTATTGCGAGAGAATAATTTATCTCATAAAACATAAGAAACCAGTTTTCAAGTCAATTTGAAAATAAGACACTTGAAATTGCGTCTTCATTCTCCTTCAAACCCTCTTGTGAGCTATAATTCCGAGCCTATATCAATGATTTGAATCGTTTATCTCATATACATTGGAAGTGAAATCCATCAATGTAAAAAATTCGCTCCATCAAAAATCTATAAGCACACACACAAAAAAAAAAAAACCACATTTGCAAAATCAAGAGGTTCACTTTCTATAACATTTACCTTTCATTTTTCGTGTTTGCATAAGTTTAATGAAATTGATTTTTTTAAATATTTTTTGCATAAATGAACTTCAATCCCAATTCTAAGAGACGAGTGATTCAAATCATTAACGTGGACTCCGAGTGAAGCCCACAAGAATATGAAAAGGAATAGAGAGATGTCGTAGGGGTGCAACACCCCCGGCTTTTTGATGGAAGAGGCAAGAAATATACTATTAATAATAACACTGATATTACCATTCATTGTGTGCAGCTAAAACAGGAAAAATAAGTCATCTTATGCATACGAGAGAGCAAAATCAAAATAAATCGATGAACTTGTCAGGAAACGCGGTGATTAATCAAAGATTAAGGCCAAGTTCAACTAACTTGAATTTTTTGCTTTTTTAGTTTTTTTTTTAATTAATGTACATAAGAAAAATGCGTAAAGCTTAAAAAGTCAATAATTTAAGCCAGTGGAACGGGATACAACAACAAATTTTGATAAGGTGAGACGAGGCCTTAGTTGCATTTGCATAATGTCGATAAATAGTTGTGACAATACCCGTAGCTATTTCATAGGCTTGGTTTTCCATTTGCTAAAATGAAAATTTGCTAAAATCAAGTAGATGATTTTAGCAAATAAAGTAGAGAGGAGATTTTAGCAACAATGAATCTGGACATATCTGGACATTAGTTTTTAAAATCAAGTCTTTTTTTCAAAATTTTCAAAATAAAAAACTTCCATAAAAGCACTCTCAAGTCTCAAGTCAAATCTTCAGGTGACCCCAATTCAATCCACCGCTAACATTTACTACAATCCACCGTGAAATCTTTATTTTTGGTCCAAATAAAGCAACTCCTTTACTCTCTCTCTCTCTCTCTCTCTCTCTCTCTCTCCTGCATTTAATGGGAGTCCAGTAGTGAGTATTTTTTGAATGCCCATTTCACAGCACACGAGAAGCAGCTCGTTTGTTTCAACTCCCAATTTTGAAGGTTTCAGATCCGATCCAACCGTTACTCATTCTTTCCCATTCACTGGAAAATTGATTTCTCCAGACCCAACTTTTCCGCCGGCCGCCGGCACAACTTTTCTTTCTTCTTATCCGTGCAGAGGTAAGATTCAAATAACCGGCACTGAGTTAACATTCTTCTGTTTCATGTCAATTGTCAGCCCCTTCATCATCATCTAATGTAATCTTTTGTTGCATTTTTGATTTTTCCTTTTCTGGGTTGGTTAAGATTTCTGCATTCTTGTTCAATTTTGAAGCACAGTTCGTAAGTTGTTGAACAAACCATTGAAATTCACCAATTTGAACTACAAAAAACAGAGCAAAGATTTTCTTTTCTTGATTAATGTTTTGTACTATTACAGAAATTAATGAACAACCCATCCGACAAAATTCATCACTTTGCATTGAAAAACAGAGCAGAAAACAGAGACATATAAGTTCTCTCTCTCTCTCTCTCTCTCTCTCTCTCACATCTTAATGGGTTTTTGGAACAGTGATCGCCGGGAAAAATGCCGCAAGAAAGCAATTACAACTCAGTGTTCAGCCCTCCAAGCAAGAATTTGAGAGGATTGAAGGGTTTGAATTCGCTTATCAACAACAACAACAGTAGTATCAGTGATGCTTCTTCGTATGGTGAAGAGATCATCAACGACGATGAACTGGCCCAGAGGAGAGCCGAAGAAGCAGGTAATTATTATACCTTGAAACCCCGCAAAATTCACTTATTTGATTATATCATTATTACATTATCAACATTAATATCACTTAAAACAATTAAATTCGTAATTACTTTTAATTTATGAAATAATCCAAGTCAAAGTTGAATTTTAGTAAAATAATTGAAGTCACATTAGTGTGGCAGCACTGTATTTATTTTGTTTATATTTTGAAGTCAAATCTATATTTTGTTTCCTGCATTTTTTTCCTTTTGGGGAAATTCTGATTTCAAGCTTTTCTCTACATTGTTTACTTTCAATGAATTGGTTTAAAAAAAAGGAAATTTTCTTGGCCAAAGATGTTTTAAAAAGTTGCTGAAAATGGGATAGGCTTGTAAATGAATTGGTTTTTTTTTTAAAAAAAAAAACTAGAAATTATACGCTGAGAGTTATTTACTTTTGAATTCGTAAAATAACACGGCTTTCTAAAAAGAACAAAAGTTATGAGGCAAAGTATCAATTTACCGTTAGGGTCAGCAATTCACATAATTCAACAAGTTGTTAGCATTGGTTTTTCGATAATACCTCCTGGCATTCGTCTTCATAGTCATGCTAAGTTCCAAAACCAATATTGGCCCAGTTTTCTAAAATCATGATATTTCAAATCAAAAAATGAAGTGGTTCCGTGTATCGTTTTTCGATTTTTTTCGCACCAAATTAAAGTACTCCTCATGTACTTTAGTTTGGTGCAAAATAAAAAAAAAAATCGAAAAACGATATACGGAACCACTTCATTTTTTGATTTGAAAAATCATGATTTTAGCACATGAGTGCTAAAATCGTTTGAAAAACTGAGCCGAAACACATGCGTAATAATGGTACGATGTGTTGGGTAATACTCCCTCCGTCCCCATTTATTTGTCCCTTTTGGGAGTTCGTGCCACTTTTCAATTGATTATATCTCGTAATATACATTGTTTTACATGATTTCGAAAACATTGTTTTATAGAATTAATTGAGATCTATCAAACAAGATCCATATTGAATATAAAATTCATTACCGATTAAAAGTTATAGCTAGTTTTTTATCCGGTTAAAATAGGACGAGGGACCAAAATTTGGGGACGGAGGGAGTAGCATTGTGTGGGATCTACTTCCATCGGAGTTCAGACTGTTCCATAATACATTGGTATCTGAATTTGTGTTCGCGAAACTTCTCTTACCAATATTCTAGGACACACCTTCATGATTTTCTTGAAAAAGATTTGTCTTAAAAAAATACTGCACTTTTACTATACTAGTCGTGCTTAACTTTTTGCCAAAAGCACCTAAACACAACCCTTAATAGTGGGTGTTCCAACTTAATTAAGCAAAAGCACCCCAATTAGTGGTAGTATATAAGCATCCTTCTAACGGGGCTGTCTAAAGTCATTCGTTAGTCCCGGGTATGTTTGCTCCCCATACAATTAACCACGTTTTAATTCTTGAGTTCAGGCCGTAAGAAAAAAATATTTTCTCGTGAATCCTCTAATCTCGGCATAAATAGAAATAGTTGAGGTGTACGTACGCTGACTCGGACATTCCTGACCGTCGGGGAAAAAAGGAGTGTAAAGTTATTAGTAGGAGTTGGTGAGATGCATTGCAGGAATTAAGTTCAAAAAGGGGGAAAACTAAAGAAAGGAGGATAGTTGCGCAGTTAGTTGTGGTAGGCACCAGGCAGGTCCATTCCAGAAGTACTATTCCAAAAGTCATTTGGGAATGGGGTACCCCACCACTTGATTTTGATATGGGTCTGCCCTGGAAGTGGTGGGTCTAGAATGTGGGCCTCTTTTGGTACACGCCCCTCAGAACATCTTAATTCGAGCACTTGAAATGGGACCCCATTTTGATCATGCAGACCACCAGCACATAATAAATATGAAACCAAATTATTATTTTTTGATAACCTGGTTAAGCTACTAAAATAAGTAAATGCTAAGGTAATAAACTTTAATTGATATCATGAAGAGAGAGAAATTTGGGCTCCTTTGACAAAAAAGTTCTCAATTGGTTTTTTGGTTTTTTTCATTTTGTTTTTATTCATTATTATTTTTTTTTTTTGCATTTGTTAGTTTTGCGTCAAGTTTTTGTAATTTATGGATTCGTCTCGACAAGACGAATCCAAAGAGTGTAAAATTATGGTCAAAAGTAATATTTTTTTGAATAAAACCGAAAATAAACCAAAATAAACCAGTTTCTTGGTTTAATTTTGGCTTTATTTAAAAAAAAATTAGTTTCGACCATAATTTTACACTCTTTGGATTCGTCTCGTCGAGATGAATCCATAAACCACGAAAGCTTGGCGCAAAACTAACAAATGCAATTTTTTTTTTAATAAAGACAAAACGAAAAAAACTAAAAAACCATTTTTTCTTTTTTTACCCTAAGGAGTGTTTGGAAATTTCTCACTTGTGATAATGATTCTTGAATTTACCGTAACCTCGAACCCAACTTTTTGGTGGGCTGCCTTACCTAAGCTTGTGTGCCAGGACAATTTTATAACAGATGGAACTCGCTAACTTCCGTTTAGTTGGCGGTGGAAAATAAACATATATTGTCAAAGTATGGATATCATTGCACATTTCACGAATATTGATGCACTCCTATGGATATCAATACACTTATTTTGAATATCAATACAGCTTTTTACACATTATCTATCTCTTTTTGGCAGAATTTAGCATTTTCCATGAGGGATTTACGGTTGAGTAAATAAATCACCCTAAGAATCGCTTGCGAGTAAAATTTACGGTTGAGTGAATAAATCACCGTAAAAATTACAACTATAGTAACTGTTTTAACTTGACTATCTAGCATAGTTTTAACTAGCGGTATCGGTCACGGTAGTGGTGTATCGGAACGTATTGGCGATATATCGCGGGAATCGGGTGTAGCAATCGTGAAATTTTTAACTTTTTTTATGTATCGGCCGATACGGTACAGTACGTATCGGTATTGGAATCTCCAAATCTCGAGACGAACTAGCGTATCGGCCAATGTTCAAAACTATACAATCTAGGTCAGGTGTAAATTGTAATCGGAAATGATTCCCGTCTAGGTTTATTTGCCCCTCGTCTTATTGCAACCGATAAAAAACTACCGCGTCTACAAGAGATGAGAGTGATAGTTATATACTCGGTGTCATCACACTCTCACTCTCTGTTTCTCAGCTTCGAGGAGGTACCAAGCAGCAGAATGGCTACGCCAAATGGACCAATGTGCCTCAGATTTACTCTCCAAACAACCCTCCGAAGAAGGCTTCTGCCTCTCTCTCCGCAACGGACTCATTCTCTGCAACGTCCTCAACAAAATCAATCCAGGCGCTGTCCCCAAAGTAATACTTCTTCTACTCCTCAGTGATTCTATACATTCATCAATTTCACGAATTGGGTATTTCGAAATTTGACATTTTGATCAATGGGTTTTGGGGGAAAAACAAAAATAGGTGGTGGAGAATCCGATAATCGATGTTCAGGCGACGGAGGCTGCGGCACAGTCTGCGATTCAGTATTTCGAGAACATGAGGAATTTCCTCGTGGCTGTTGGCAACATGAAGCTCTTGACTTTCGAAGCCTCTGATTTGGAAAAGGTTTTGAACTTTATTCTACTGGTTTTAGTACCTTCGTTTGAATTTCATTGATGTTAGTTGAATTTTATGTGAACGAACACTGCCCATGTTAATTCAACTCATGAGAAAAAATAAATTTCGCTTATTGGGATTGAGACTGTTGGGAGTTTGTACTCTGTATTGATCATCCATTGCACGCACAATGCCCAATACGTAGGGAAATGCACGTTCACACCCAACAAAACAGACATAAATTGAATGAATTCAAACCCACTTAGGGGTGAGTCATCCAACATTACGAAAGACCCAACATTTCTTCTGTTTATAAGATGTGGAACTTAGTTACTGAGCATTCAGGTATGTCCTAACAGAAACGAACTGAAATTAAGGTCAAGGGGTTGCTTTTAAATTTGATTCATCGAATATCGCCAATGTGGTATACAGTGTTCTAAAAGTCCCCGCCTAGGACCGACTACTCGCAAGGCGGTCTAACGCCCCGACTAAATTTGGCCTAGGTGGCCGATTAGTCAGTGCCTAGTTGCTAGGCATCCCCCTTCCGCCCAACTAGCGCCTAGCGACTTTTAAAACATTGGGTATACTCACTGTTTCTAAATGGCCGTTTGATTGGCGGGTTGAACATTGGATTGGATTACCTACCCGGCTATCCCTAAGATTGCATATCCACATTTGGATGCAGTTGTTAGTAGAAGGGTATAGGGTTACATGTTCCTTTCCATCATTTTGGTGCAACTATTCGTGAAAGGATATCCGTTGGACAAGCTATGCAAAGAACCATGGCATATAAAAAACTATTGGGGATGTGGCGTTAGTAACCCCTTGCTATAGTATATGATCATATGCTCCCTCATTATCAGTCTGGCTAATCCAACGGGCCTAGGGGTCCTATATTGGTAAGAAGTCTACTCACCCTTCAAGTACCACGGAAAACACATATAGCTTTTCAGTTTCTATGGTACAATCAGCACCGCCAATTACTGGCATGATGGACATCTTCTGACTCCAGTTATTGTTTCTTCATGCACATGTCTATGACATTACATTTGGAGGAGACAAAAGTTGTGTTTTGTATTTTCCGTTCACATCAATATCCCTCTCAGCAGGCACAAAAATATGAAATGATGCTTGTTTATGTCCAAAAAATTTAGCTAGTTACTTCATGCAATATGTTTACCCAAAAGATTCTGACTATTTGAGGGCCTCCTGTAGTCTTTTGAAGCACAGTTTTTCCCTCATTACTACAAATGATTACGAGAATTCCTTGTTTTGGCACCTGGTAGTTCTATTTTTCTTGCAGCAATACCCTTTCTTGAATTTAGCGAACTTGGTTTTACAGGGAGGCTCATCAAGTAAGGTCGTGGACTGCATTCTCTGTCTGAAAGGTTATTACGAATGGAAGCAAGCCGGTGGAATTGGGGTTTGGAGGTATGGTGGAACCGTGAGGATCACATCTTGTCCAAAGGGGTCACCATCTTCATTAGTCGAAAGTGAAAGTACTGATGAGTCTGTGGATGAATCCGAAGCATCCCAATATGAACAGTTATTGGACTTTCTCCATCTTTCTAGTGAGGTCTCTGTTGAAGAATCCAAAGCTGCTAATGCACTGGCCTTCCTTTTTGACGCTTTTGGGCTTGGAATGCTGCAAGCTTATCTCACAGAAAGTAACGGAATTGAAGATTTTCCTTTGAATGCAATGGTAGGTAAGACCTGTTCCTTTTTCTCTTTTTTGTATTAATCCAGTGAGGACACGTGCATTGTCTAAATGGGATGGTGTCTTGTAGAATGGGAATACAATGCCAGACCATTAGGATGTTGATCTTGTATGCATAAACCAGATATATGTTATACTGTGAAACTGAAATTTATTTTCTTAGGATCATAAAAGGTTGTTAGTGGTTCAAACTGACTTGGATTACTTAACACGGTGATGGCAGAAGCTAATGATCATTGCTACACATGCCCATCATACGTAGGAATTTTCAGTTAACTGGTCAAGATAATGTCTAAGTCGGCTAATGTTAATCAAATTTTGGTGTACAAATATGTTAGGACGATGAGCAAATTTTTTACAATTATAAAGAGTTGTCTATTCTCAATGCTAAGTATTGGGCATAATTATTCTACAAAGTATACGCTCTCTTGCAGTCTAGATGCTCATGAGGTAATGATTTTGTATCATATTTAGGTTATGGATTTTTTTCTCCTCAAAATTAACATTCTGGAACTTTACACTATTTTTGTGGTGGAACATTGCAGGTCATTGATACTGTCCTCAGGAAGGTCGTCAAGGATTTCTCAGCACAGCTTGTGTCTGAAGGCATTCAGGTCACAGCAATGGCTGACATTAAATGTTATTTAGTAGTTTTTGAAAGTTACCTGCAGATTTGATTTTGTGCAAGTGTAAAGTTGCAATCAGATGTAATTTGTTTTACTAACTCCTACAGCTTGGCCTGCTTCTGAAGAAAATATTGCAAGGCAATGGGGTTCCTCTATCGAAAGGTGAATTCCTGGAGGCCATTTCAAAATATCTTGTTCAAAGAACCAGTTTGGTATCAAGTGATTTGTCCAAATTCTGTATATGCGGTGGGAAACGTGAAGTCGTCTGGCAAAGTAATGGTGTCTCTGCTGATAATGCCAATATGCTTGATCTTCAACACAAACAGCTTGAGGTATAACTGTCAAATACTTAATTGGATGTACTTTTTTTCTTCATGTAGTGATTTTACTGTGCTATTTGCAGACCATCCTTTGATTTGCTTTTGTAAGAGACTTCAAGCGGTAATAACTCTAAAAAATTGTTAATATCATATGGAGAGGGCAAGTTTTGGTTCACTAGTTTGATGGAGATCTGTGCGACTCCAATAAGTTCTGCAATCTCCAAATGAAAAGGCAGAGTCGATGGGGGAGTGGCGGGTCTTTTACCTCCTGGATATGTTGTATATGCTTATCAGAAATATTTGACAATGACTATGTTTCCAGATTTCCATGCACATGCTATCTTAAACTATTAAAATTGTTTAACTATGTCTGTCTTATTTTGCTTTCCTTGCGTGTGACATTTTCAGGAGCTGAAATTATGTTTTCAAGAGGCAAAACAAGAAGTCAAGCAGGTTCGAGAAGGCTGGCAGGAAGAACGTACAAGGCTTGGTGAGAAAACCTATATGCACTTTCCATATTGTGTTTATACCTGGCTATTTTGAGTCTGAAGCAATTGTTCAATGCTTATTTAAAGTTTTGGTTAAACTTTTGCGTAACCTTACACTCTTCATTTTCTTAGAACATCATATTAAGGGCCTTGAAGAGGCCTCTTCTTCCTATCACAAAGTTTTGGACGAAAACCGCTTACTCTACAACCAAGTCCAAGACCTAAAAGGTGATTATCTTGAATTTTGAAGATAATGTTTTCATAGTTTTAAGAAAAACGAGCTTATTAAGTCGATTTTGCTGTCTTGCAGGAACAATTAGAGTTTACTGCAGAGTTAGGCCCTTTCTACCTGGCCAATTTGATGGGCAGTCAACTGTGGACTATATAGGGGAAAATGGAAATATTATGATTGTCAATCCTTCTAAGCAGGGTAAAGATGCAAGAAGGGTGTTCAATTTCAATAAAGTTTTTGCTACAAATGTGACCCAGGGTAAGTTATTTTTCTAAAAATCAATTTTCATATGTTTGAAGCACTTAATTCACTATAAACTAAGTTGAACTTCCGTTAAGTGGTAACTGCTATTTTAAGTGGTCAATAGCACTGTGTTATGAAAACACAGACTTCAAACACGAGAATTTAGTAAGAGTTATCCTCTTGAGATAATTCTTTACGACCACATACATGTGCCTCGTCAAACAACTGACAGGGTTTATAGAACAGGGGAAGGGAAGTTTCCATGCTCTTTTGAATAATTGTTGCATTGGCATTAGCATGTCCATTTCAATTTTCATGTACAATGTCTCCAAAATAACTCACTAGAGATACATCAACATTATCTTAAGATCAGAAAAGCAAAAGCAGACTTGCCTTTATAACTTGCCATAGATGCAACTTCTTATTTTACTCTCATTGGCTTCGTACTTGTGCAATATCATCATGACGGTGTCTCTTTTTCATGTGCAGAGCAAATTTATGGTGATACTCAGCCATTGATACGATCTGTTCTTGATGGTTATAATGTTTGCATTTTTGCATACGGGCAAACTGGCTCAGGGAAAACATACACAATGGTAAAACGAGATCCATTGGTGTTGTAATTAAGACTTTGAGTTTACTTGCATAACTTTGTAACATGAGAATCCTTGTATGATATTTCCACAATGTTTGTGGAGCACATACATTGGAGCACATACATTGCTTTTTTGTTAGGAGGCCTGTTCTTGGGTTGTATTTGACTTAAGTTCACAAGTTCTGCAAAAGTGTCCGACATCATCATGGATCCGATCTTGGGATTGGCCAATTCTTGTACATTTTGTTTGTAAATCTCGATGAGAATAATGTGAATGCACCTATACTAATTGAATTACTTTTTGGGAATGTTCACTTTTACAGAGTGGTCCTGACTTAACTACGAATGAGACATGGGGTGTGAACTATCGAGCGTTACGTGACTTATTTCATATTTCAAAGACAAGGATGGACTTCATAGAGTACGAAGTTGGAGTGCAGATGATTGAGATATACAATGAACAAGTGAGAGATCTATTGGTCATTGATGGATCAAATAGACGATATCCTTTTTGAATTTACTTCGATAACGCTTGCATTTCTTAGTCAACGGCTTCTTCAGCTTTTTGAGTAGTCAGTAATATTATCAGCTTGCTTGTTTTCCAAAGCTTAATAATCATCTAGTGTCTATTACGTTGGACCTTAACTTACTCGCACATTAGACATACGAAACAATTCTCAATTGAATGGCCTCAATGTACCTGATGCGTCCTTGGTTCCAGTTAAATGCACTGAAGATGTTCTTGATTTGATGAAAATTGGCCATAAAAACCGTGCTGTGGGTGCTACGGCTCTAAATGAGCGAAGCAGCCGTTCTCATAGGTAGATCCATTCATCTAAATATTATTGCTGACTTGCTATCTTAAAAATTTATTATCGTGCACTGATTCTTCACAACTCTCTGTTGTGGGCATTTGCAGTATTTTGACCGTTCATGTCCGAGGAAAAGAGTTGGTTTCTGGATCCATTCTAAAGGGTTGCCTTCATTTAGTGGATTTAGCTGGAAGTGAGAGAGTCGATAAGTCTGAGGCTGTAGGTGAAAGACTAAAGGAAGCACAACATATAAACAGATCACTCTCTGCCCTTGGAGATGTAATTTCAGCACTTGCGCAAAAGAGTACACATATTCCGTATCGAAATAGCAAGCTTACTCAAGTATTACAAGATTCATTAGGTAATGGGATGTTTTTTCCCTCCAAAGAATGCACTTACTTCTCCATTATCAGATTCTGTTGAAGATTTTTCGTTTCATTGCAATGTCTAAAGTTGCTAGAAGCTTCTTGAAAACTCTTGGAAAAGGGGTTTCGTTTCACATATTCTGTCGAACGTTCTTGAAATTTCCAGACTTGTCTAGAATTTTTGAAGTCGTGTTAACTCCCAACAATCTGATCTGCATGAATGAATCTAATTCTCAACTATTATCTTTTGTGAACGTGGCTCAAATTACCTATTTGTCTTTCAAATTCATTCTATCGTGGAAAAATGGTCTATCCTAGAGGACATGTTCTTGTAAATTGTATCTTATGCAGCTTTCTCTTACACAATGTTGCTATTATATCTACCTTATCTCATTGTCTTTGTAGGTGGGCATGCTAAGACATTGATGTTTGTTCATATAAACCCCGAGGTAAATGCTATCGGAGAGACAATTAGTACCCTCAAGTTTGCAGAGAGGGTTGCCTCGATCGAGCTTGGAGCTGCTCTATCTAATAAAGAAACTGGTGAAATCCGAGATCTCAAAGATGAGGTCTACTCTTGGTCAATGACATCATTCAGTTGTACTCCTGATTCTCTATAACATGGATTAAGTTTTTTTTTTTTTTTTTTCCATTTTTTATTTACTCAGATCTCGAACCTCAAGCTTTCCTTGGAGAGAAAGGAAGCAGAACTGGAGCAATTGAAAAAAGCAAATGCCCGAGGCACCATAGAATCCCAAAGAATGCGTGCAGTTTCACCTCTTCCTATGCCCAAATATGGTGTCAATGCCAGCTTGAAGCCGGAAAACTCTCAGCGCCCTGTCGATGATTCAAGAAATTCTGAGGTATGGCAAAATAACAAAAGGATAATAAAATCAGGGATATTTTCTGTATAGCAATCCAATTTCTCGCAATTAGTGTTTCTAGCATTTGGGGAAAGGCAAGATTTGAGTAATTCTAAATTCCACCTTATTACGGGTTCTTTGCTGAGTTGCATTTGTTATGTGAATCTGCGTTAGTTTGACTTTCTTATATAGATGATTGTCCAGTTTGAAGTAGTAATTCTGATCTTTGATTCATCCACTCTTTTTTATTGCAGAAGTAAAAATTGATCCATCTTCTTTGTTATCTGTGTGAAAGTTGTATCCTAGGGGTAACGATTTGAATGATTTCCTGTTTGCTTTTAATTTCTTTCATGCAATGAAACCTTGAGTTTCAGGTAAGGAGCAGTTCTTCAGGGAAGCAGAGGAGGTCCCACTTTCCCTCAAAATTTTCAGACAAAGATAATATACCAAGGATGCCTTTTCTTGCCGAAGAGAGACTAGTGAACTCTGGCAAGCCAAGGTCACCATCCCCGCCAGTGAGGAGATCAATATCAACCGATAGAGGGGCACTAATGAGAAGTAGGGTCAAACCCGACCCAACTGATCACACACCGATCTCTAAACTTCAGCTTCCACCTAGAGCTTCCATCAATAAATCCATCGCCACAATGCCCGTTATTCCTCCGGTAGATAACAACGCAAGAGGACTTTTGGGTTCACAGCAGGCACCAAAACAGGAAAACATCTCTGAAGCATTTTTGAGTTTTCAAAGGTCCATATCCAAGAAAGTTAATGTAGAGCACGAAGACGAGCAGTTTAAGCAAGCACTTAATGTGAGGCAGGGGGGAATTAGGAAAAGCAAGCCTGAGAGTAAGGTAAAAGCTAAGAGCCAACTTCCGACTAGAATTCCAAAGTCTGATACTGGTGTGACATTGCTTTCTGAGGTGGACACTGGTGCAAAAATGGAGGAAGCTCGAAAGAGTGACTTCTCTGAGCCAGAAAATGAGAGTGGGCTTAATGTTTCACCGGTATATAGTACCTTGAGTGTGAAAAAGCTGCAGCGGACCACGAGGAATTCTCAAACTGTTGAAACAAGGTATTACACCGAAATTTTGTCCTGTTTAGTGTCCTTTACGTTTCCCATTTTCAAAACTGGTTTCACTTTGAAGTTAAATCAAATATGAAAACGAAGACCATTTTTTGACCTTGTTTCTTTAATCATGAAAAACGCAAATGAAAGGAAATAGAAAGAAACCAAATACAGTATTACCATCATGACTCCTAATGTCCGGAACTTTGAACATAACCCTGAATGGTTATCTGTCTACGACTATGCCATGCAGTTTTCTTATTACAGATGAGATGGTTTTGTGTTATTTGAGTAACATTTCCTGTTTGTGCAGAGAACTAGGGCAGATGGTGGAATCCTTCCTATCTTTGAAAAACGAACAGAAGGTTTCAAATGGTGTATTACGCCCTCCAAAGGAAGGCAGCAACTTGGCTATGCCAGAATACAGGAGGAGCCGATCTACACCTCGTGGAAAATTTATGGTTTTGCCTTGAGTAACTCCCCATATGTGGCGACAAAGCTTGATTTCATCTTTTTTTTCATACTAAATATTTTGTACAGTAACCGTCTATATTGGGTCTTTGAGTTCGTTGTTTTCTGCGGAGATTGAGAGCATGATGAAGTCATAGGAGGTGATATTTCAGACCTTTCTCCTTCCCCAGTTCTATTTAACGATTCCATTAGTATTGATCCGAATACTTATGTGATTTAAAATCTAAATTTCCAATATATGTTCGTGATGCCACTCGTCTAGCCAAAAGTGTTACTATTGTCACATACGTCACTTGATTTTTATTTATTTTTTTCTCTTTCTTTTGTACCTGTTGTACGACCCATATCCTACTTCTTTGCGTAAAATGAACCATGGAAATAGTAGCGTTAACATGAATCTTCTGGATTAGGAATCATTCCGATTTTCTTCGAATATGGAGTGGATTGTAGTCACGTGACTAGAGGTTTCAATTGCATTTTATGGATAAAGTTTGAGCAAAAACTCACATACAGAATGCTTTATATTTTGTTCTGCCCAAAAATATTTTTTTGGGTAATGATTGAGCATTTAATGTATCATGTTGTGAAGCAACATTTTTAGTAACAGAATCTGTATTTTTACTATAAATAACCTTGTACAGCTAGAAGAGGTGGTTGTGAGACCACCAAATTTAGCCAACTAGCCGCATTTTGAACCATCTGAGATTCAGAGACAACTACCGACCTATCAATCAATAGAAAAAAGAAGAAACAGGAAGGGGAAAAAAAAAAACTTTCCCAAGAAATTTCCTGTCAATACATCTAAACCCAGGATTGGTTTCTCTGCAAATTCTTATGCTTGGTTTTGATTCTTCAACATTCATATCCTTTTGTGTCTTCAATCGCATTCAAGGGTTCGGTATAGGTGCCTCTGATGAAGAACAAACTTTCATCTAAAAGCTAAAAAGAACGATTTCCTTTTCTCTGTTGTAGTTTTCCCCCTGCACTGGGCAAAACATTCACATCAAATAGAGGTGAATGTCCATTTTCTTGACCTCTTTTAGAAGATGAAATCTTTCCCATCGGACGATGCAAAATGAGCATCTGCAGAAACAACAAATGACAAGCCTTTCTTATCGCAATTTATCGAAGGCCAATGCCATGGCAATACCAAATTCCTGTCCCCCACAGGCTTCTGAGGGGAAACAAACAGCAGATTCCCCAACTAGCAAAATTCCCCAGAACTTTGTCACTTCTATCTACGATGCAAAAATATCTGATCTAAACCGAAGTGTAACGATAACATGGTTGAAGAACCTCATGAGCCATACCCTTAATATTTTGGTAGAAAACCCTTATGGTGAAAATCATTACAATTGCAAAATTGATCTCAAGACATGGCAATTTTGGGGCAAAAAGGGCCTAAAATCATTCAAAGTTGATGGGAAACGCGTGGACGTCTTCTGGGATTTTCGCTCTGCAAGATTCACAACAAGCCCCGAGCCTTGTTCAGATTTCTACATCGCTTTCGTTTCCGGTGATGAGGTGGTTTTATTGCTAGGTGATATGAAAAATGAGGCTTTCAAAAGAACAAAATCAAGGCCATCATTGGTTGACCCTATGTTATTGCACAAGAAAGAGTGTGTGTTTGGAAAGAAATGTTTCTACACCAGGACCATGTTTGGTCACGGGAAAAGGGAACATGATATCACCATTGAGACTTCCTTATCTGGGCCTAGAGATCCAGAAATGTCAATTAGTGTGGACGGGGATATGGTAATCCGGGTTATGAATTTGCATTGGAGATTCAGAGGGAATGAATCTTTTGTGGTAGAAAATATACCTGTGCAGATTTTCTGGGATGTGCATGATTGGTTGTATACAACTGGGCCTAATTCAGGTCAGGGTATTTTCATTTTCAAACAAGGGGTAACAGAAAGTGAAGGTAATGGCAGTGGAGATTGGAAAATTTTGGGTGATGAAGATTCTGGAAATGGCACAGAGTTTTGCCATCTCTTATATGCTTGGAAGATTGAGTGAGAGACTCTTTTAACAGTTTCTTTATACTTTCCATCCGAAGAAAATGTCAGTTTGATTGTATTCAACAGTTTTAAGAACTTCTCACTTCAAAGACTTTTCGATTGGATTTTGTTTCTTACTTTAATTATGTGTTACTTGCTCATGTGATTCTTGAATTACATACTATTAATTGAACCAAATATTAACATTTTATCATGTGATTCTTTAAAATCTCCCTCTCTTCTTCCAATGAGTACCGAAGCTACCATGATTCCTAACGTCTGTGAAAAGAGACATCTTGTTTCTCACTTTTTTCGTGGTACACCGAGGTAGTTAGAATTCGGAAATGCCACAAAGCCTATGATTTCCGGCAATTGATATTTCACTTGCATTTGGGAAAACACCATTTATTGTAACTCTCCTTCAAAATTGATCAAAGACAAATTGACATTCTTTGGGGCAAATGTCCCTAAGAATATAGGAATTTGACCAGAGAAGTTATCGAGAGAAAGGTCCAAATTTTAAATACCTCTCAAGGATTCCATGGACGGAGGAATAAAAGAAATTTCGCTGCAGGTATAGCTTTTCAAGGCTATTGCAACTACCAAGAGTGTTAACGAATTTCGCCAGACATACCATTCTCGGAATTATAGATTTCCACTAAATTTCTTAGGTTTTCAACCTCAAGTGGCAAGGATCCAGACAAACGGTTGCTAGCTAGATCCAATCTAGTTGACAGATTAGAGACCATCAAAAGTTGTCTTGGTAGGCTACCATTCAGGTTACTTTCATAAAGTAATAGCAATGACAAATTTCGATAGTTGCCAAGTTTCAAGGGTATGGCCCCCTCTAGTCTATTTTGCTCCAAGTAAAGATCAATCAGCAATGACAAATTTCTAATAGGGTCTGGAATTTTACGTGAGATACTGTTGTTTGAGAAGTCCAACCTTTGCAACTTATGAAGATAACCTATGCGACCGGGACTCGGGCGTGTGAAGAGGTTATCAACCAGAGATAAGGTTTCCAGATTCACAAGGTTCCTATTGATGAAGGCAGATCCATACAATTGATTTAGACCTAGTGCAAAGTATGACACAGAAATTGATAGATTGCCCACTATTGAGTTTGGTAATATCCTCCAAACTTGGCTATCCTCTATAATTATCACTCCCATTAAATTGATTGACCTCTTATCAGATTGCGTATGGCCAAACTCCTCCACATAACCATTATACCCCGGAAAATGATAAGTACTCAGAAAGTTATCCAGAAAAATCAGTGAATTTAAGCAATTGATTCACAAGTGAATCTGAGTCACTGATTTCAAATTCTGGATATTTTTTTTATAAGAATTTTGAGAATATAGCACTGTTGAACGAGTTGTCGGGACAAACAACTCCTTTCAAATTAAAGGCAAATTCTAGTGTAACGCATTGAAAGAGGAGAAACAGACATACTAGTAGTTTTTAAAACAAAAGCTAGTAACACCATGAATCAAGCAGTGGACAGTTTCCTGGATACATTAGATTGTGGAAGAAAAGGCAAAAATGAGACCACAACTCTTAGTAATGGGAATCTGGGGTGCCGCTCTCTGGCACCTGCTTCTAGTAATGGTACGTAGAAAAGGAAAAAAATCGATGGATGTATATTCAAGAACTACATAAACAAATTGAATACAATAGATTTTACAAAAATCAACCCACTAGAAACATGGTACACAGAGAGAGAGAGAGAGAGAGAGAGAGAGACCACGGAAAGATCGGAGAGAGGGCCACCGGAGTGGTCACTGGCGGTAGAGATGAGGCCGAAGGGTGAGGGAGAGCTGGAGGGGGAGGTCGACCATATAGTGTTGCTTGCGACAGAATACCGGTATATTAGAGTGGCAGGCTGTAGCGTTATAGAAGACGTTACCTGCTAGCGCTTTATGGGAAGACGGTATTTGCTAGTTGACTATATGTCTATACGGCACTGTGTGGACCAGAATAGCAGTATATTAAAGTGGCAGGTTGTTAGCGTCATACCACAACACGTTACCTGCCAGCGTCTTATTCGAGCACGGTACTTGCTAATCGAGCATACGACGTCGTTTAGGACAGAATAGCATTATATTATAGTGGCAGGTTGGGAGTGTCATACCACAACATGTTACTTGCTAATCGAGCATACAACTCGTCATTTGGGACAGAATAGCAGTATATTAGAGTGGCATGTTGCGAGCGTCATACCACAACATCGGCCTTGTTCGGATAGGTTTTTAAAGAGTTTTTGAAAAAGTCATCCTCTCTCTCTATCCACTTTTGACCGGCAACTATTGTTTAAAGGGAATCCACTTGGCCATTGAAAATTTAAAAAGTTTGCCATTGACAAGAGAGAAGTCTGCCATGGTCCCACTTCATTGTGTGTAATAGTAAGAGAGAGGACAATGACGTGAGTTTTTGGAGTGAGTTTTTGCCGGTCAAAATTGAATAGAGAGGGAAAGACTTTTTCAAAAATTATTTGAAAACCTATCCGAACAAGGCCGTTACTTGCTAGCGTCTTAGCTAATCGAGCACACGGCGCCATTTGGAACAGAATAGCGGTATATTAGAGTGGCAGGCTCGCCATACCAGAAGACGTTTACCTGCAGGCTACTTATTAAGACTGTACCTGATAGTTGCTAATCGATTATACGGCGCCGTTTGGACCAGAATAGCGGCACATTAGTTGTAGCCTTGTAGGCTGCTATCACGCGGTCTCGGATTCAAGGGTTTATTTCCAAACCCATCACAGACCTCTCCCAGTTCTAAAACCCATCATCCTCCTGTTCCGTCACCAGCGCCGGTGACCCGATCTTACGCCGGCGACCCCTCTCCGATCATCCAACTATCTCTCTCTCGTTCTATTAAAAGCGGGATTAGCAGAAACCGTACGTTGGTTAGGGTTTTTCCAGGCTCGAGACGGATTCAGACAAATGGCGATTTTTGGCGGAAACCTCCTGTGCAGAGCTTCACTCGGGCTTCAATGTCGAGTCCTCTTTATTCCCTGGTGAGAATCCACTAACACCAATTCCATTACGAACTGAATTTAACTTGAAAGTTCTCTTGAACGATTCTTATGGCTTCATGGAAACCAAACAGAACAAAAAGATTCAGAATTTGTGATTAACATGGATTGAAAAGTGCATGAACGTGGCACGGATAGAGTGAGCTCGAGCTTTGGAATTTGCTGGAATGTTTTTGGAAAGGAATGAAGTCATTCCTTAGCTGGAATGGCCTTTGTCATTTTTTAGTTAACTACACGTCGGGAATGAGCAGAAATCACAGTTAGGGCCGCAAACGAGCAGAGCTGAGCTTTGACTTGTTTGAGCTCGGCTTGTTCAAAACTAGTCTAGCACTAGCGGCATACAAATTCTGGGGGTCCCCCAGGTCCTGCATCCACCTCGAGCTTGGCTCGTATATTATGGAGGTCTTCGAGTTCGGTTCGTTTACAAATAAGCTGAGTCTTGATAAATGAGTCAGAGCTTTAATAACCGACCCAAGTTACAACTAACTCAAGCTCAACTCTTTTACTAAGAGCCAAGCCTCAATCTACTTGCGAATAGCTCGGTTCATTTGTAGCCCTAGAAATCATCATTTGATTCAAGCTTCATTCCAATAAATCAAATATTGCTTGGCATGCTTATAGGTGAGATTTTTTGTTTGAGTATTTGACGTGTTTCTGTTGCTGTAAATTTTTAGGATGAAGAAGAGTAGTGGCATTCGTTGTTCAAGTGGCGGAGCCAATAATTCTTCATTTCCAGTTAAGTACATTCCAAAGAAAGTTAGAAGTACTGAAAAGCTCCAGACTTCTTCTACAACTAAGAAGGATTCCAAGGATAAAGTCAATATTAATGGATTGGACGAAAATGAGTTGAGGTTGGAGATTTTGAATGGCAGGAAGAGTTCACAGTCTGAAAAGACTCGGACTTCTTCTGCAGTTACGAAGGGTCCCGAGGATAACACAAGTACTCATGGATTGGACGGGAATGAATTGAGGTTGGAGGTTTCAAATGACAGGAAGAGTTCACCGACTGAAAAGCATCGGACTTCTTCTGCAATTACGAAGGGTCCCGACGATAACGCAAGTACTAATGGATTGGACAAAAATGAATTGAGGTTGGAGGTTTCAAATGACAGGAAGAGTTCACAGGCTGAAAAGCATTGGACTTCTTCTGCAATTACGAAGGGTCCTGACGATAACACAAGTACTAATGGATTGGACGAAAATGAATTGAGGTTGGGGAAGAGTTCACAGACTGAAAAGCTTCGGACTTCTTCTGCAATTACGAAGGGTCCCGAGGATAACACAAGTACTAATGGATTGGACAAAAATGAATTGAGGTTGGAGATTTCAAATGACAGGAAGATTTCACAGACTGAAAAGCTTCGGACTTCTTCTGCAATTACAAAGGGTCCCAAGGATAACACAAGTACTAATGGATTGGACGAAAATGAATTGAGGTTGGAGGTTTCAAATGGCGGGAAGAGTTCACAGAGACGCTTTGTTCTGGATAAGAAGTTACGAAATCAATATCAAACAAGTGCTCATTACTTAACCCCTGATGTCAATCAAGGTAAATTTCTGGTCAACCTGGTGACATAGTTTTAAGTTTTATTGTCACTTGAGTCAGTTGAGTATATAAATTACCGTGATGTTCTTCACATTATGATTACATTCATTTGTTAGCTATATTAAGCATGTTAAAATTTGAGTATTCTTCAAAACCTTTTGAATTTCTCAGAAATGGTGAAAGGTATTGATTTTGACGACGGAGTTCTAGAGACTGAATGCATTGAAGAGCTTGAGGAGGTTCTGGAGGAATTCGATATGAATGAGGAGATGAACCTTCACAGTCAAGATGTGTTACAAGTTGGTAAAACTAAACAAGATGCAGAGAACTTGGCTATTGAATTACTTGCAACAAGGTTGGTATTCATTTTGCAAGACATTTGTGAGTTTGGTTGTTATCTACTTATCTTGAAGTGTAATATTACTGGTGCTCAATATTAACTATATTGCAATTGAACCTCGGAAACATAGGCTAGTTTCCCCTAATTTTTTTCAAACCTTTGCATCGTTGGTTGTTTTTTTGTTTTACTGACTGAGATCTGTCCATTCTGCACTTCCACTAGCCGGACTTCTGTCCAGGTTTCAGGATTTTAGATATCAGCTGGTATTTGCCCTGAAACTCTTTCCACTGTTTTGAACTCAACCGAATAGAAATGTTTGAACCATGTTTCCTTTCATTGCAGAGCATATACAGCTGTGGAGCTGAGAAAGAAACTGCAAGGGAAAAGATTTCCTCTTGATACAGTTGACGCAGTGATATTGGACTTCCAGAGGAGGTATGTGACTGAGTAATGGCATGGTTTTTCTCTAAAATTATGCTTTCGTTCTTTCTATTCTCTGTATTTTCTTTGGCCAATATTCGTTGTAAGCCGGTATAATTCTTTCTTAGTTATGACTCTTGATGACACTACACTTAACTCTACAAAGCTTTTTTCTAACTTCTTTTTCGTTCATGCTGCACTAAATTTGCATATTGTTCTTTCGTAGCTTACCAGAAGTGTTAGTGAAATTTTAATATTTTAAGTCATTTTTGTCTTTGACCCTTTTAGTTTCTTGCAGGGGTTTGATCAATGATTCCTTGTTTGCTGAAACATTTTCCCAGTCCAGGTGGTCTTCTTCAAGTTGGGGACCAAGGCGGATTAAGCAAGTAAGCTATACTCTTTGGATTTATTTTCTTCCGTTAAAGTCTTAGACTCTTAGGGATAAACCCCTTTCAATGTGCTTCTCTAGGAAGTCTGTTGATTTCTTAATTAGAGTTGGATGAAATTTGTGTTTTCTTACTGGTTAATTGTCTTGTCACTGGCTCTTTTTCTTGGAAATGCTATTTTCTTGCATTGTGTGGATACCAATTTTCAGGTGTGCTTATAGATCTTATGGGCTGAGATAGCTATGTTCCTTTCTGTTAGAAACCTGTTGTAGTTCTGATTCCCACTTCTCGAAATTGGGAAGTTGTAATGCACAATAATCATGAAAGTGTTTAATCCATCTGAAATTTGAGGTTTTTTTGATATGGTATATAGTCTGACTGCCACATGGAGAATCCTACCATGGATGGTCATTTTCCGGGGTTCAGGCTAATCCATGACTACAAGACAGTAGCTTCCTAAATTATGTGGTAATTCATGAAGGGAAAAACCGAATGTGGGTTTCTTTTAGGTAAACAAAGAGCATGCTAAAACCTCCAAGTTAATCAACTGCAAAAACTCTCTCTTTTGATGTGGGATCGCCATTTTGTATTGGGATCAATACGATTACCTTTTGTCCCTTTGGCCATAATTTGATCCGTAGAAAGAGGAACATGGGAACAAATATGTTTAGGATTATCTTGACAATTCTATAGACGTTACCACTTCTCCTCACCCCCTTGTGCAGAGGCCCTATTGAACAAGGCAGCATACGAAAAGTAAAATTGTTGTATTTTGAGGCTTTGAGGTTGATCATGTGTAGTGTTTGGTGTGTATTTGCAATATTCCTTTTGGAGTTTTGATGGGGAATGATTTCTGAATTAAGTTGTTGTTTATCAGTTTAGATTACCCAATTGATCAGGACACAAGGCTTGGTTTAGTTATTTTTTTAAGAATTACCATTGAGCAAAATGATCATGACTAAATGATGGAGCATTGTTGGAACAGGCATTGCTCCGGAAAGGAGTAAGGGAAGCTGAAGCAGAGAAGGCAATAAACTATGTTTTTAAGGACGGCGATTCTGATGAAGAGGAAGAATCAATGCACGGCTTGTCTAAAATCTCAATGGATAAGTTACTTGCTCAGGCCTCAAAGCAGTGGCTCCGGGGTCGGGATGCCACCAAAGAAAAGCGCAAAACAAGGGTTATTAGGTGGCTTCAGTATCGCGGCTTCAATTGGGGTGTCATTAGTTTTGTCGTGAAGAAGTTAGAATCTCAATGCCTCCCTTAAGGCACACCAGTCATGTTTAATATCATTACCAATTAGGCATTCATTTCACATGAGGGACACCCCCAGCCGAGAAGTTGGAGTCAGTTTGGGCCTCCACTGTGAAAAATTGCCTTCTTTTCCTTCCTACCCAGTGCCAAGGAGATACAGCGAATTGTAGGACATGTGACTTGAAAAAGCGAAAACGATAGGTGTCAACACTTGGCTGCTATTTGCCGGATCAACATCGTCCTCTGATACCAGAGTTGTCTTCGGCTCGTGTACTGTATATGTGATGTAATTGATTAGGCTAGTGGATTAGGCTAGTGGGCCTAGCCCTTACACCTCATTAAGAGGTGGAGTGTTCGACTCTCCGTCCCTGCGTGTGGAGTTTTTTGGGATTTGGGAGGTGTTAGTGACCGAGTTCGGGGACCTCTCCGGGTCCAGTAAGTTTATTAGAACCGTTTGTCTGTATGGAGTTTCTTCACTTTCTTGAATATGTGGCTATTGATCGGACATCCGTAGCCACGTGTATGGAACATGTGGCATACACATGCTGCCAGTGATGGCCGATCAATTGCACTTTATTTGTGGATGATTTACTCGCCAAGCCCTACAAAGCTGACTTGTGTCATGGATGATTAACTCGACAAGCCCTACAAAATAGACGATTCCGATCAAATCACCGAATACTGGGTGGCACCCACATTAGCTCATTGTATTTTGTGATTTGTTGTGGTTTGGGTCTGAGTGCATACCTGTTGCTGGACTTCCCAACTTGATATCTGTAAATACTAAATCACTTACCACTTGACAAAATGTAAAAATTACTTTCTTACAAGTATTGTATGGGTTTTGCGTGTTGCAGCACTAGAAAAGTCATTGTTTACTGTTCGAAGTTCTCTCAATACATTTCTTTTTTTTCTTACTGGACTTATTTTATGTTGTTATCCCCTTGATATTTGAAATTTCTTCTGCCAATAAAAAAAAAAAAGACAGTATACATGGGTTTACTTTACCCACAATCTACGTTGTCTTTGATTCGTTGTATGGATCTGATCACCTTAATTTTGTTTATGCAAACATTCATGCTGTTTTCCAGCATATTATATTAGTGCTTTTGTCGTGCTTGTACATGTTTAGGACGTGCAAATGTCCTCTAATCAAAGATTAGTATATGTGTTGGAAGAGGTTTTCTCATTCACTGGAAAGTTCACACACAGAAAACAGCACATGAACATGTGATGAGAGGACCTTGGGACCATGTGGTAGCTGCTGGAAAGGCTGGATGAGAGTGAGAGTGAGAGAGAGAAAGAGAGAGGATGGCCTCAACTGTACTCTCATGGAAAATATTATACTAGTCTGGAAGTAGAAACGGATGCGCGCACAGCTGTCCAAAATTTCTCAGGTTCAAATCTTGAAAGGGTCTTTCTATTGTCTGCCCACCGGGCAGGTTTAAATCTTGAAAGGGTCTTTCTATTGTCTGCCCACCCGGCTGGCAAGAAGAAGACAAAAAAAAATGCACACTTGAGTGTTTTTTTTTTTCCTTTTTTTTACATACTTTCACACAATATTATATATTTTTTTACGCATTTTAATATACTTTTTATATCTTAACAAAAGCCCGTTAGACTGATTTTAGAATTTTTCATATTAAAAACCATCCTCTTTGCAATATTATTCATGATTGCAGGGTCCTTATGAAGCGGTTTGAAAAAATCAGCATCAAGCATGTCTACCGCGATACAAATCAATGTGTTGATGCCTTAGCAAATGATGCTTTAGTATCAATGGCAGAAATGCATTTCTTTCTTTCAATTCCGTTTCATTGTTAATTTGCTTCATCCAAACTCCATCGGGACAAAATGTTCCGGATGTGTTCTCTCTTAACGTACTTCCTCCGTCCCAAATTGTTTCGCCTGTTTCTTTTTTGGAACCTCACAAAAAGTTGTTTGTATCTCACAATCTATAATGGTTTTTATGATTTCGTAATTTTTGTTTAAAAAAATCAATTGAGATCTATCAAACAAGATCCATATTGAATATATAAAATATTATAATATAAAAGATATAGACAAATCTTTGAGACGTCCAAAAAAAGGAAATAGGCAGAACATTTTGGGACGGAGAGAGTATTTTATTGCGGTTCTTCACTACCAAAAAGGAAAATTCTAAAATTAGTCTACGGGAGTGTCTTTAAGATTTAAAAAGTTTAATGAAATACGTGAAAAGTGTATAAAAGTATGTGAAAGTGTATTAAAGATGGAAAAAGTACACTAAGACGTGTGTTTTTTGTTTGTTTAACTGGGTCACTGGGCTGACAATGGAACAGCCTACGAGAGAGAGAGAGAGAGAGAGAGAGAGAGATGGAAAATGAATCTCATTCCATTGCAATAGATACTAATGAAATAAATACAAGACAGCCAATCATTGGTCCAGCTTCTGCATATCCTTACAAACACTCAACCCCCAAGAAAAAGGACAGTTTCAACCCCATCCCAAATCCTTACATAACAGTAAAACTATCTTCACTTTTTTACACCTTTTGTTCAGAATTCAACACACTAGTACTATTTATTCAATCTACAAAATGATACAAAAGAAATTACAGTCTTCTTCCCCAGATTTGCAGTAAAAACACCTCCTCTAACGTGTATCTGCCCTGCTCTAATGGATCCTCCAACTGATTATGCACAAAATTGGTTCTATCATCTTCCTTGAGACACCTTGACTAGACTGAATCATCAGAGAAGGCAAATGAGCAGTTAGAAGATCCTTGGTAAACCACATTTCGAGTCGGGGGTGACAGCGGGAGAGCCGGCAAAGCGCCGGCCTTGAGTAAATCCGTCTCCGACTTTATTGGATCGACGTGTCGAATCTCTTTGAGCATCGCGACAACGTCTTTCATTGTTGGACGATCGGGAGCCCTTGCGCTGACGCAGAGGAACGAAACCGCGAGTGTTTGGAGCATTTCGTGCATCTGAGGGTCCGCCATTCCCCTGAGCTTTGGATCAAGAATGTCAGCAGGGTCACCCTTACTTTGCAAGTGGTCACGGACCCACTGGACCAAGTGTGCACCCCCGGGCAAAGTCGGGTCCAACGGGTGCCTTCCGGTTAATACCTCTATAAGAACCACACCATAGCTATATACATCGCTCTTCTCTGTTACCGGTTGCATTGAAGCAAGTTCTGCAATACCCACAAACAGAATTAGCAAAAGGAAATAACTTGAAAGCAATAAGCTAATTTAATCGAGTTTTGAACAAAGAAAACATAATACCCCAGAAAAATTATAAGAATGCAGTGCTGCCAACTATACTGGCAACACTGCGTTCGTAAGACTTTTCTGTGAAATATTTCTGAGTTGGTAGCTGAAGAATTACCTGGAGCCATGTATCCATAAGAACCAGCTAGAAGTGGCTTCTGGCTCTGCTTTGAACAATCATCACCATTACCACCACCATTGACATGCCTAGCGAGTCCAAAATCAGCCAGATATGGTTCAAAATGAGGACCCAGCAACACATTCATGGCCTTGACATCACCATGCAATAGAGGAGGCACACAATCATGGTGCATATAGTCAAGCGCATGAGCCACACCCAAGACAACATCATATCTAGTCTCCCATTCTTCTCCTCCCCCCTTCCCGACACCAACGCCACCGTGAAGGAGCGAGCTCAAGCTTCCATTAGGAAGGTAGTCGTAGAACAACAATTTCAAGGTCGGGTTTGAACCCCAACCCAATAAGCGCACGATGTTCCGGTGCCTTATTGAGCCTAGCGTCTGAATTTCCGACCTGAATGCTCCTGAATCTTCAGATGACCACATTTTTTTCACTGCCAATGTTTGTCCATTTGGAATTGTTACCTTATACACCACCCCAGAGCTCCCAGTTCCAATCACATTCGATGATAATAGGTTGCGGACTATGTCTTCGATCGAGAAATCCATTTTCTGATAAAATGTCAATTCCCAAATTCCACTTTCCATGGTTCCACTTTTGGCTGCACGGGCTCGAACCAACATGTAAACTGTTAGTAGGAGTAGTACTGCACTGGCGCTGACGAGGATCGTCATCACCAACTTGAGCATCATTTTGGCACGTCCACTGGTACCCATTTTGTCAGCAGGAGTGTTAACCCCACCGGAGATGTACAAGGCTCGGTTTCCAGAAATGTCGCTCGTTGGGAGGTTACGAAAGAAGGGGGTGTTTGGCAATTCACCGGAGAATTCGTTGAAAGAAATATTGAGGGAAACAAGGTTTTGTAGGTTTGTGAGGGTGTTTAAGTTTCCAGAAAGGTTATTGTGGGAGAGGTCAAGGATTCCTAGTTTGGTTAAACCGGAGAACTCGGTTGGGATTTCACCGGTGAACTGGTTGCAGCTCAAGTTGAGAGAGATTTCGAGAGCTGGGATTTTCCCCAATTCCTTGGGGATTTCACCAGAGAAACCATTGTCACCAAGGTCTAACAATTGAAGCTTGCTGCAAGACAAGATCTCTCCTGGAATTCCCCCGGAAAGTTGATTCTTTCCAAGATTTAGCTTTGTTAATTCAGTTAATGAACCAACACCGGGACTTAACTGACCAGTTAGCCTATTGTCTGAAATGTCAATAAACTGTAGGCTTTTGGGTAGATAATCAGGCAAAAAACTGGTGAGTCCATTAGAATGGAGATCAAGAAATTCAAGATTCCCACATCCGGATAGAGGAGGAACCTGACCCACTAACATGTTATTACCCATGTCAAGGAAATTCAAACTTTTCAAATTTCCTACCTCCAATGGAATAGTACCCGAAAGCCGGTTATCATTGACTCTGAACCTATACAAGTTTGTGCAGTTTCCAATATCGGCTGGAATAAAGCCCGATAAATCGTTGGAAAGCAACAGCAGTTTGGTCAGATTTTGCAACGCGAAAATCTGTTTGGGTATAGAACCAAACAGGTTGTTGTAAGAAAGGTCAAGAGCCTGAAGATTCTCACATTGGGACAAAGACTCTGGGATTTTCCCTGTGAGGTTGTTATGCCAGGCAAAGAAGAGAGTTAAACTCTTTAATTTGCCGAACAGGGAGGAAGGAATTTCCCCTGAGATGTTGTTGTTGTCTATTTCCAACTGAGTCAAGGCTGTGCAGTTTGAGAGTTCAGTAGGGATAGTACCTGATAACTGATTAACACTCAGTTGAAGCTCCTGAAGACCCGAAAGTAACCCGAAACTCGTCGGTATCCCTCCAACGAGCAGATTCTCAGACAAATCCACCACTGTCAGCTCTCTGCAGTTTCCCAGCTCACTTGGGATTGGTCCAACAAGGGTGTTCTGCCATAAAAGCAGACTCTGAAGGCTTTTGAGCTCTCCAATACTCGTGGGTATTTGACCGGTAAGCGAATTCTGATACAAGTAGAGATTTTGCAATCCACTGCAGTTTCCAATTTCATCTGGGATTGGACCAGACAAAAGTGCAGTGTAAATGGCCAGTGTTTGGAGATTCTTCAGCATTCCAATGGAAACAGGAAGATTTCCTGAAATGCTGGTTTCAGCTAGGCCTAACATCGTTAAGTTGGTGCAGTTTCCAATTTCCATTGGAATTTCCCCCTTGAGATTCTGATTCCCACCTGCTCGGAAAGTCTCCAAACTCTTCAAGTTTCCAATCTCCATTGGAATCACTCCACTGAGCTGGTTATCATAGACCGTAAAATAAACCAGGCCTGATAAATTTCCGATCTCAGAAGGGATTTCCCCTTCAAGATAATTGGTGTTGAGTGCCAAAGTCTGTAACTTTAAAAGATTACAGATTTCAACTGGGATTTCACCTGAGATGGAATTGGAACTGATATCAATGGTGATCAGCTCAGAATAATCACCGAATTCCTTCGGAATTAGTCCGGTGAGATTGGCTGATGATATTGTGAGGGTGTTCAAGGATTTGAGTGGCTGGAAATTCGCAGGCAAAGGGCCTTGTAAGTCCACTGATTTCAAGATTATCTTGGTTACTTCTCCATTGGGATTGCAGGAAATCCCAAACCAGTTGCAAGGACTTTTGTCTGAGGAACTCCATGATTTCAGAACATCTGTTGAGGAATTCAAGCTGGCTTTCCATGTTAAAAGAGCTTGGCCTTGAACATCAATGGAGTAACAAGGAGAGAGAAAAAGAAAGTTTATTGAGAGAAGAAGTAAGGTAAAGAAGATGTTGGGAGGAGAGAGAAAGGGAGGTTTTGTTAAGGGTGGAGGCATTGCAGATGGAAGAAGTGCAAAGAAGAGTTGGTCTGGTTTTTCTGGGGATTGAAGAGGGGGGGAAACCCCATGTTTTGTTTATAGGAGAAAAGCAAGAGGTCTAGATCCAGTGACACCATTTTTGGGGAATATTTATTTATTTTTGGAATATTATATTTGGGATTGCTTTTAATTGTGAGAGGTGGTGGTGATGTAGATGGGTTTTTTTTTTCTTTTTTCTCTTTGGATTTATTAATGCATATGCGGGGGGTGGGTCCTTTCTTCTTTGTTTGTGCTGTCAATAATGTGCAGGGTGGATTTTTAGTTTTTTTGGCTTTCTGGGTTAGTTTCCAATAGAATTCACTGTCAGAAAACAAACATGCTGCTGATTAATTAGTACTCAGACTGTAAAGAAACCAAGGGCCTGTGCTCATGTCTTTCTGTTTTATGTTTTACTTTTTTTTCCCCGAATCACACGTAAAAACATATTCGAAAAGCTGTTTTCCGAGACTAAGGAGTTGGCCCAGTAGTTGAGGCGCTCTCGCAGCAGGAGTGATATCCATTATCTGGGCTTGAGTCTTCCGAATGATAATGCAAAAGAAAAAAACAGTTGTTTCACGCTTTAAGTGATGTTATATAAAATCATCAGCAACATTATAGCTTCATTGGAAATTCGCACCCGAAAAAACAAAAGACATTTTCGAATTTTCAACAAATGAGGAGGGTGGTGGCTGCTTGAGTTACAGAAGACAGTTATTCTGAGCAAGTAGAATTAACAAAGGGGTTGACAGTCAGAAGGAGTATAAGGGGAGCTCATCTTAGGTAAGGAATTACAGACGTTACAGCAGAGTTTTGATTGTTTAGTAGTTTACTTTGGGAATTGAGATTAAACCAAATACTGGCATGTTTGACATTTGATTAATATATATGAAAAGATAAAATGTCTGTTACGTTAAGTCAGTGGCGGAGTTAGGATTTGAACTTGGAGGTGGCACTCAAGAAATCAATGTACTCCCTACGTCTAAAGAAGAAGGTTTGATCTATCAAACCAAGAACTGGGGAATTGGATTTTCTGAACCAAACGCATTTTCTAAGTTCTCGTTTTGTGGACCGAACATCTTTTTGGGACTGAGGAAGTGTTTGATATTAAAAAAAAAGTACACATGTTCTAAGATTAATCATACATAATGCTCCCAAACCGAACATATTTTCATAGATTAATCATCGTATTTTACCCATCAGTGGTATGCTGAATCAAGCATGGCCTTGACAATCTGAATCTGTGTTAAAAAGAAAGGGAAAAAAGAAATGGAGGAAGAGTGGAATCTTAATGTAGTGAACTGCACATGGAATGTGAAGGAATAATCAGAAAAAATAGTTGTAATGGTATTTTAATAAATGCAAAGTGTGGTCAGGCTGTCGGGCTGCCTCGTTGTAAAAAACATTTGAAAATTAACAAAATAACTGAACGTTGGCCTTGAGTGGAAGGGACATTAACCTACTAACTAAAATTAATTAGAGTTTACTCTCAAATCACAATATAATGTAACAAAAAGTTATGTTTAAAAATGTTAGAAGACAGATCAGCCATTCAGCCCCTCGTGCGATCAACTTGTTACCATGACAAGTGAGTTCATGGGCTTGATCTCAAACTGAAAAAGTACCTTCTACAAAGTTGGGTTCAAATTCTGGTCTAGTCTTTTTTCTTTTTCTTTTTTTTCTTTTTCGACGGTTAGGGATGTGAGGGGTAGCTTACACGCATTTCAACTGATTCCCTCTCCGGTAGGGATGTAAACGAGCCGAGCCAAGAGTTCGAGCTCGGATCGTTTAGTAAATGAGCCAAAAATCGAGCTCGAGCTCGGCTCGTTAGTAAACGAGCCGAACCAAGGTAATTTACTTAACGAGCCTTCTCAAGTCATCCACGCCTATGTAAACAAGTTGAGCTTTATCAATAAACGAGCCTAAATCTCAATTTCAAAAACGAGCCGAGCCGCGAGCAGCTCAGTTCATTTGCAACCCTACTCTCCTGTATGATCAACGGCAGGCCATCTATGCCGGGACTAGGGTATTAACTAGAAATTACTTTTTTTATAGCCCAATCTCAAATATCGAATCCTGGTCAATTGTAAGGGGGAGTAAATGCACCAATCAACCAGACTAACCCTTGGGTCTAGTCTTTTGGTGGTGCACAGAATCTTAGCACTTTTGTTGCACAGAGGTGGATTTTTGCAGGATTTGCATTGAGGTTGATGGTGCATATTATGAGTACATAGTAAGACCCACCATTCAGTAGATTTCCCTGTTAGTAATGCTGTGAGTGGATTCAGTAATTTCTAGTACTATAATCTGTGTATCTACATTACCATCTCATGATTTTTCATATATTTTTTATGGCAATACTAATAGCCAAATATCATGGGCCATTAGTTATTGAGCAATGCTATGGACACAGATGCATTCAAAACCGTTTAATCCATGTGGGATCCACACACGTTAGCTATAGACACACGTATTCAGATCAGTATCTGAAGCTTTTTCCATAGTTATTATTGAAGAATCTTCCTTGGTTACTATTTCATAACAAAGCTCAATTCGATCAAGTTGTTAGGGATAGTATGATCGGTAACATTAGGAATGCGACTATACGACTTCTAAATGTCAAATGGTGTTTGTGTTGACGTGTTGTCTAGTATCAACCGGGTGTCCATGGTGTCTACCATGAGTTGCAGTGTAGTGGTAAGATTGTTCTATTACCGTGCTAGTTTTATGAGTTCGGTATGAGAAAGAAAAATTATTCAACATGTGACCAGATTGCGTACATCTAGACCTTCTCAGATCCGGTTAGCCTCGTTCACCGGGCTATCTGCACCTTTTTCATTGTTTTACAATCTGTGAAAAAGGGTGGGCTGCTATATACTATGTTCGTAACTGATGGATCTGGTAGTGAGACGCAACAGAAACCACAAAAACCCATGCATTAGTCATTTTTCACAATCCAAATATATGTCACCAGTAAATGGACCCCATGTGCTGCAATTGTAAGGTTATGGAAACCTTTCATCTTCACCAAACTTCAAAAAAAAATTCTCCTTTCATATATGTATATAAAGAAAACCCACATGAAATTTGCTGTATAGTTTTTGGAATTATATGGGGGTTGATGGAAACTTGACAAGCCATTTTCAAGTACTATTTCACATAAATGCTCTATTGAGGGAAAGAAGATGAGTTGGGTTGAAGCTGGCGAAATAAAGAGACAACACCAACACCAAAAGAAGAGACAAACACTACACTAAAATATATAAAGTTTGTGATCCTAAAATGGTCCAAACCTTCTTTCCGTTTTTTACTCCTTTTTAGTGGAGACCTTGTTAAGTTTCCGGGTTTTCAGAAAGGTTGGAAAAAAAAGGTCCATTTGAAATGTATTGGAGTCCTAAACATATTCGAGGGCTCCGGCTGTGGTGCCCAAGGTGGTATTGGGGCACCGGTACCCCATTTTTACCTATTATGAATATTGGGTCTACAAACTACAATAACATATCACACTTACCCAAAAAACACTTATCACACGTGTATATATAAGCCATAAATTGTGGTAAGCAAGCCTATGTTTATGGTAAGTAAGGCATGTGTTCATAGTAAGTACAATTGCGCAGGAAAAGAACAAATCCAACCTCCTTCTTGTGGTGTTTTTCATCAAATGCCTGCGATTTACCCATTTTTTAATTTGACGGTCAATATTTATATGGGTACCGGTGCCCCAATACCACTCTAGGGCACCACAAAAATTTTGTATAAGAGAGGTAGATGTGTCTAGATTCGTTAGCGGTGTGTAGGTCCCTCATATAGAAATCTGTGTGCGTTGTACGATTTCGGACATATCTTTGTGTCCGGACATCTAACTCTATAGCACTATTGAATTCACAAAAAACTCACCCAAGTATGCCTTAGCAGGTGTTTTATTAATAGTCGACTGCTAAACAAACATGTCAAAAGCATCAAAATGAAGCTTTCATATTTACCTTTTTTTATATTTTTATTAGGACTTGTTCCACTAACTTGGCTTTTTGGCCTTTTTTAGTTAATGTATGTAAGGAAAATGACCTGTCTCGAAAAGCGTAAAAAGCCAAAAAGACAAGTTAATTGAACAATGCCTTATTTTCGCTCCGTACCTAAAAGAAACAAAAGCTATATATTGTATTGACATCCCATGTCATGTGTGAGGTTATGCACATATCTTCTAAAAATTAACTAAAAAAGAGGTAGCAAATTCACAGTACACTGAAATGGATCTAAACTACATCCAATATTGTGGACTTTGATTGGATTGACATCTCATGTCATGTGTGAGCTTTATGCACATTCCAGTACCACTGGCTTCTTCACAAACACAAAATCAACAATGAGAATCCAATCACTCAGCATGATCAAGGGTTTGTTAATGGCACATGTCAATCATGCACATTACTGGTTTCTTTTTTTTTCCTCAAACTTAAATTGTGGAAGAACTAGATTAGGAGAATGGTACCTTCAGAACCAGCTGCCATGATGACAAACCCCCCTCCATGTTAGTGTAAATTCTTAATGCTTTTCTTGTCAGAAAAATAATTTCTGCCGTGAACAATGCAAAATGAGAGAGAGAGAGAGAGAGAGAGGTGATACATTAGTTTATGTATTAAGGTACAGGAATTATTGGAGTGAGGAATGTGCTAGGGTAGCTCCTTGTTTAAGATGTAGAAATTTAAAAAAGTAAACTAGGAAGATAAAAGAGCTCCTTTCTTTATCCCCCAAAACAACTTATATGAAAGGGCTCCAACAAAAAACCAAAAGCATATATATAATAAATGTGATAAAAGCAACTAACATGTTCAACAATTTTGCATCCAGTGCTTTCATATATCTTTTTCTAGTGGTCATGTGATTTCATGCATTTATTCTATCCTTAATTTGGAGGAAATTAATTATTCAGTCGTCCGGACATAGTTTTGAATTGTGAATCTGATTCACAAGGTAGCTAAGAAACAAGATCCCGTCTGCTTGCCTCATGTATTCGTGTCCGACACGTATCAGATACGGATACGACACGAAAAACACACCTGAATACATGTCAAATTTTCTGTTGCATGTATATTACTAGGACACGTTGGCACTCTCCCAAGACAGGTGAAGGACACATTAAGAGGTTAAAACGTAATGTTCAAAATTTGGTTCAAAGATCAAAATTTGAAACAATGGTTTGTTCATGAATACTTTTTTCTTGTTTCTATGTTCATTTGACAGAAATGATGCTTTAATCTTTTATAAAGATACCTTTATAATGTCCCTTTTGGTCCAAGGTGGCATATGATTGTCGTTTGGAGGGGTGCCAACCTAGTTAGGATGTCTCTTGGGGTTGTGATGCCGCTCCCTCGGTTTCTTTTAATCTTTGTAGTTTGTTTCCAAAGATTAATCAAATCCTTTTTGCCGTTCAAAAAAAAAAGAAAAAAAAGATACCTCTATTATGCAACAATATAAATTTTATTTGGCATGCATGTCCATATCTTAAGTTCTAAAGAAATGACGTATATGTGCATCCGTATCGTGTCATGTTCGTGTCCCGTATCCATATCTGTATCTGTATCTGCTGTGGGGACAATGTTCCGGATACCAAATGATTTTTTCCACGCACACGGGTAGGAATCTTGTGTGTCCCCTTAAGATCTATGGTCCATGTACATGTTGTGATTTCCAGGACTTTGATATGGTAGGAATATCAAAACATGAATCTTGAGGCATATGTCCCCTTGCCAGCCCACAATCATGCACCGTTAGACTACAAACACTGAAAGCAAGTTTATAGAGTAACCAGTACATATATACTTATTGATTATGCACATGAAACTATAATACACCGGTTAATTTATCTAGTTATCTCTATCTTTTCTCTTAAGTCAAATCAGAAGAATTGAAATTTCTCTAAAATACTGATATACTTGCCGAGATAAAATCCGAGCTGTTGATTGTGCGATCAACCGCTCAGATGCCGCACTATTACCCTATAGTGAGATTATGAATCTGGATCATTGATTTCACTTTCTTGGACCATTTCGGAAAAAAAAATTCATGGACCCTAACTTTTTGCGATGGAATGCAAGGTAGAGGGATACAAAAAGAAGTGGGATCACGCAATATCTGACTACACTAACTACATATCCAAGCTCCGTCCATGTAGTTGCCGTGGGTCATAGCCTTCTCGTCTTGTAACTTTATATTAAAATCATCAAGAAGCATGATTAGTTTTTCAACAAATCTCTAAGGTTATTGTTTAATGTACAAAGCATGTGATGTGATCCACCATGTTCATGATTCATGAAAAAGGAGTAGGTTTTGATGGGGAAGTGGGGAGGATTAGATATGAAGACACAATGCTTTATTGTATGATGAGTGGAGTGCAACTTCCATTATCATATTTTGTCACTTAAGTATTTATGTTTATGTTTATTTGTATGAATTTTTCCTCCATGCTTACACCAACTACAAATGATTTTTTATAGAGTATGATTCAAAACTAGACACAATGCTTGATTTTTTTTATTTATAGAATATAAACAAATCAAGGTTATGTTTATTTGTATCATTCATTTGAACATTGTTTTGGCGTTGCCTTCTACATTTTGACTTGTTAATAACAATAATTGATCTTTCGCTTTTCTGTAATAAGCCAATTCATACAAAGCTTTGTCTGATTTTAATTCCCTCTCTAGTGGAATTGGTCTCTGGTTTAGTGAGTCTATTAGGCTTGGACTATCAAGAAAAGTTGTATGCCTCTAAAATTGGAGGTCAAATCTTCAGTACCCAAGAACCCTCTTTCCCTCTATTCTCGTATTTTTCAGCCGCAGGATTGCACAATATTATCATACAGATAAGATACTTTTGTGCAATCTTGCGGGGTTAAAAACACACGAGAATATAGATAAATGGGGTTTCTGGTACGGGTGAACCTGGTGCGCGTAAATAGATAATTGATTCAAATCATCTAATAATTAAGCTTTGCACTATTGTTGTTTGCTCTTTGCATGAAAGAATGCCACCATTGGATTATTGCTACATCATAATCCTTAAAAAACAACACTTTGCCTGGTCTAAAAGCCCATACATATTAAAGGTCACATTCAATGTCCCATAATCACAACGTTTGTGTCTTAATCTTTCCCTGAATCCAGGTTTTTTGCATCCCAGATTTACCCTTCTTTTTATTAGTATGAGATTAGTAAAAGAATCTTAGTGGATGTGGAGTTGGGAAGATGCTCTGGTAGACGGAGGACTTGGTCTCTGGTTTAGTGGGTCTATTAGAGCATCTCCAATAGAGGAAATTGTTGAGCCGAAATTAATTTTGTTGAGTGGATGTGACAAAAAGGTGGATGGGTCCCTCCAAACAGTACAACCTTTTGAGGAAAAGGGGACATAAATTACAAAATTTTCCCTCAATATGTCAATTCGGCTCAACAAATTAGCTAGGAGAGCCTCTATTGGAGTTGCTCTTAGGCCTAGATTATCTAGAAAAGTTGTATCCCTCTGAAATTGTCAAATCTTCAGTAGCGAAAAACCCTCTCTCTGTTCTCGTATTTTTTGGGAATGGGGGGCTGTAGTAAGCTCACTACACCCCTTAAGTGAGCAATCACGACCATCCGTTCGGCAATCTACGGTCCCGATTATCTTACATGATGTAGGACAAGATATACACCCCTATCATTTATGGAAACATTATTTGGGTAACAATTTTTATTTACGTTTATTATTAGGAGATTTCATTTATGTTGCCTGTTTAGTACAATTCTAGCTTCCTATTTTCTAGTTTCCTAGAGTTTTATTTCCTTATTTTTATTTCCTTTTTCTTATAGTCCTGGTTTGCTTTTTCATATTTTTATTTTTATTTGCAAGTAATGATTTGCTTGGTCTCCACTCTAAGTAATTTCCTTTTTATTAGTAGTCTTATTGGTATATATAAGGGTGTAAGCCTATGGCATAAATCGTCTTCCAATTAATAAACAACTTTGAGATTTTCTCTTTTTTTCTTGTGGATTCAAGAAAATCTCGTGGATTCGAGAACCTATCTCATTTGGACTAGTATGCTAACTAGTCTCTCATGAATTCCGCTGCGTCAAGTGGTATTAGAGCAAGAACGTTTCTAGCTCGATGGCACCGAACAAAGTTGAAGACACACCCATTGACGCTGCTCAAGGGCTTGCTGATCTAAGGGTGATGGTAGAAGAACAACAAATGCAGTTTCACAATTTCCAAACAAAAATTCATGAAGCTCTACGGCAGCTGACTCTACGCCTCGACAAGGAGCAGTAAGGGTTAAAGAAGATCACACGGTGGGAGTTGCCCAATGCCATCCTCTTAACTAGGTTTGGGAACACACAGTGGGATTTGCGCAACATTAGCCCGGTAACCAAATTGTAGTTGGGAGACGCCCAACTAATCGTGTGGATAACGAAGAAGAATCAAAACTTGAAGTTGAAAAGGAACCAGAAGAAGAAGGGGAGTGAGTAAATTGTGTGTGCAAAGGGTGCTGTTTGCACCAAAATTCGAGGATAACAACCAACAACAAGACATCTTTCGATCAAGCTGTTCGATCAATAAGAAAGTTTGTGATATGATTGTGGACAATGGAAGTTGTGAGAATTTTGTGGCGAGGAGGCTAGTGGACCATCTGAAGTTGTCGACAGAACTCCATCCTTCACCTTACAACATTGGATAGGTAAAGAAAGGCCCTATAGCGAAGGTAACTGAAGTTTGTAAAATTACTCTTTCAATTGGAAAATTTTATAAGGCTGATGTTATATGTGATGTTATCGAGATGGATGTTAGCCATGTGCTGTTGGGCAAGCCTTGGCAGTTTGATGTTGATGTGGTATATAGGGGTGGTGACAACACCTACTCTTTCAGTTGGGAGAGCCATAAGATTGTTATGATTCCTTCCAGCCAAAGGGTGCCTGTCAAACCTAAAATAGAGTAGCCATGGTTTCTAACTGTTGCTAGTTCAAAAGTTGAGTATGTGACAGATTTTAAGGGGTCTGGACAAATAAACGAGGCTGCGATTTTAGTGTCTAAGAAGATACAACCGTTGTTGGAGGAGTCTGACAAGCTGATTACTGATGATGTGCCTAACGAGCTCCCTCCAATGAGGGATATTCAACATCAGATTGATTTGGTGCCTGAGGCAAGTCTGCCCAATTTACCACAGTATCGTATGAGTCCGAAGGAAAAACAGAAAATTGTTATTGTTGTTGGTGATCAAGTTGTTGAGGACCAACACAATTTTTCACAAGGGGTGACTGATGTTGCCACCTTACGTGATGGCTATATGGTCAAGCCGGCCTTTCTAAATGTGTCGGTCATTGATGTGTCAACCAATGCCAATCAGGTACAAAATCAAGAGACCCTTCAAGTTAACGTTGATTTTCTTAGAGTGTAGCGATATGATTGGATTCCCAACATTCATCTACTGGACTTTATGAGACAATTGAATCATGAAGAGAAGATACTATTACAAGTAATTTTTGGTGTTGAACTTTTTTGGAAGGGAATTAAGCGAATGAAGTATTCCAAGTATCTATTTATTTGGTGTGAAAGATGGCAGATTCCTAACGAGAACTCGAGGTCGAGTTCGAGTTCTTTTGAAGAAAAGGAGAATGATGTAGGACAAGATATACACCCCTATCATTTATGGAAACATTATTTGGGTAACAATTTTTATTTACGTTATTATTAGGAGATTTCATTTGTGCTGCCTGTTTAACACGATTCTAGCTTCCTATTTTCTAATTTCCTAGAGTTTTATTTCCTTTTTCTTATAGTCCTGGTTTCCAAGTAATGATTTGCTTGGTCTCCACTCTAAGTAATTTCTTTTTTATTAGTAGTCTTATTAGTATAAATAAGGGTGTAAGCCTATGGCATAATTCGCCTTCCAATTAATAAACAACTTTGAGATTTTCTCTCTTTTTCTTGCCTCATAACCAAAAGATAAATGTTTTACATGGAGGATAATTGCATTTAATTAGGACCGTTGATTGCCGAACGGACAACCGTGATTGCTCACTACAGTGATGTAATGAGCTTACTCACTACATGCCCTCCAAATCAGTATTTTTTAGCCACAGGATTACACAATGTTATCATACAGGTAAAATACTTTTGTGCAATCTTAAGGAAGTGGGGGCCCTGTAGTAGGGGTGCACACCGGCCCGGTAGCCCGCCCAGGCCGCCCAACCCAGCCCGGTTCTTTTAGGGCTTGGGATAAATATTCAGGCCCATAGGGCCGGGCTGGGTTGAGATTTCAAGCCAGTTTACTAAATGGGCTGGGTTTGGGAAACTCCTCTAAAGCCCAGCCCGGCCCAGCCCGGCCCGGTTTAAATAATATTTTATTTAAATACTACATATAGAGATTAATAAATATCGAAGATGTCCATCTTTTTGAATATTTTAATTGCACTTTAATTTATAGGTCTATTTTTAATATTTTTGTAAGAACTTAGAACTTAAATATATTATTATGGTTATGGTTGATTAATTTATGTTTATAATACTATTTTTTAATAAGATAAATGGGCTTCTTGGACGGGTTTGGGAAATTAAAATTTTATTTGGGTTGGGCTTGGGAAAATTAAATGAAGCCCGATTATAAATGGGCCGGGCTTGGGAATACACTAATCTCGTTATTATCTAGTATAAGCCCGGCCCGAGCCCGGCCCAGCCCGGTGTATGTGCACCCCTACCCTGTAGTGAGCCAAACTCACTACAGGGTGTAGTGAGTGAATCTGGGCCGTCCATTATTGTTTTGGACGGTTCAGATTTTAAATAAACTATTCGCGCAAACAGTTAATGGATTTTAAACTGTTTATGCAAATAGGTTATTTAAAATCTGAACCGTCCAAAACAATAATGGACGACTCTCAAATTCACTACACGCCTGCAGTGAGTTGCTCACTACAGGCCCCTGGTTCCCAATCTTACGGGGCTAAAAACACACGAGAACAGAGACCAATGGGGTTTCTAGTATAGGTGATCCAGGTGCGCATAAATTGATAATTGATTCAAACAATGTAATAAGCTTTGCACTTTTGTTGTTTGCTCTTTGCATGAAGGGATGCCCCTATTGGATTATTGCTACATAATCCTTAAAAAACAACACTTTGCCTGGTCTAAAAGCCCATACATATTAAAGGTCACATTCAATGTCCCATAATCACAACGTTTGTGTCTTAATCTTTCCCTAAATCCAGGTTTTTTGCATCCCATATGTACACTTCTTTTTATTATTAGATTAGTAAAGGAATCCTAGTGGATGTAGAGTTGGGAAGATGCTCTTGGACTTTTTAGCCTTTACCTACTGCACAACCTTGTGCCATTTTCTTTTCAGTATTGGGAGTCAAAATCTCTTTGCTAATTAAAGCTCTTTATTTTGTTTTTTTTAATTGTAATAATTCTTTTTACCATAATAAAATATAAGTAATTATGATAGTACAACGAAATCACCTTAACCCTTTAACCCCGAGCCTTGCAATTCAATTTCCAAAAACTCTTGGTCACTTAGTTCTTTTTTTTTTTTTCTTTTTAAATATATACGGTATCGCTGTAATCGTAGAGATAAACCATTGACTATGACAAGAATCGAACTCATAACTTAACGAGGCACGATTCTACATAGGCTTAAATACTTGAGCTAGGTACCACAACACTAGGCATGTGTTCTTATTGGAAACCGGACTGCTTGTTTGACAAACTAGCCATGTGTGATAAAAGCATCAATATGGCTCACCAAATGCTTTTTTAGCCATGTGTGGTCAGAGTCAACTGAAAAATTTATTTGATGCTCCTCGGCATCGCACTGTCCGTAAGCCCACTCAACATTTACATTCGATCCATAACTAATCGTAGTGTTTCGTGTGAGCAAGAGGTTGTGAAGGAGTTTGAGTCACTACGTAACGGTGCTTTAAGAAGTAGCCCAATGAAGTTATTGATGTTTTGATGCTCAATGTGGCCCACTAGACATTTTTTGGGTATCAAATGCGGCCCGTTTGTAAGTCACAAACTCGAAAAGCGGCCCATGGGAATTCTGGTGTTAGTACCTGGGTAATTGGGTTGGGTTGTTCAAGGCTTATGTTTTGTCAATTAAAGTCTTGTTGCTAGGCCCATCAGAAATGTGATTGCAACCAGCCCAGCCAATTGGTATACCAATTACCTCATGGTCCAGTAGTCCAGCACTCTCAAAGCCCTCTAATTTTTTTCCACAATTTCCTAGATTTTTTTTTTTTGATCGGCAAAAATTACCCCATATCCACTGACTAATAAAGTGAACAAACCCGACTCATATACTATTTGGGTCGTAATGAGCCGAAACCCGTCCAACCCATTTATATTGTGAGATTTACAGTTTGCCATAAGATTTCATGAAAAATCCCATAAAATCATCCAGTTGATTTTATGAGATTTTTCATAATATCTTATGACAAACTCCGAATTGAGTCCAATTAAATGACCCAAGAAGGTAAACAAATAACCAACCTTACCCACCCTGGGAATTAATTGGGTTAATTGGGTCAGGTTTGATTTTAAATACTCCAAGTGGGTAGATCAGGATATGGATATTCTGTTGTGCCCAGCCGCCACAGGTTTGCCCACGCACACACACCAATCACACACAACACAAGGAAATTTATGTGGTTCCCCAAAATCGGGTACGTCCACGGGAGGAGAGGAGTATTTCACTATCTGAGAGAAAATACAACAATATACATGGGAGTACAACCACTCAACCTCACCTGTTTATTTCTCTCCCTCACCGGAGCACCGGCTCACTCCGACTCCCTCCCGGAGGAGGAGCCCTCTGCTCTCTGTCTCAACTCTTACTCTACTCTCTGCCTCTGTCTATCTTTCTCCCACGAACACATACATATAGCAAAGGGGAGTGCTCCAAATACATCACCCATGACCTCACACTCCACAGTGAGGTCCCATGACTAAAACCCACTTGGGGTTGTCTACAATTAATGGGCAAAACATCCCACATGGTGGGGAATCCACTTCACCGAAATCAACAATCACCCCCTTCACCACATGTGGGAAAAACTATAGAACCCGCAGCATCATCCAGCTATGATCTGCCACTCTAACATGTCTTCCTGCGTTCCAAAGAAACACCTCAGCACCCTCTGCTCACACCAGAGGCTCCATTCCACCAGATGATCTCACACACCACCTGGGAAGAGGCTGACTTCATCTCTGACATCACGTCCCTCACCGAGCTCCACCGCACCCCCAAACCGGGATACACAACTCGTGAATCCGGACGTCTCACAATCCTGCTAGATCTCCGTGGCTCATATGATCTACCACTCTGACAAGCGCCTGTGTCATCCCCAGACGAGCTACACCGCACCCCAACTGGGTACTCACTCGAATGAATGTATCCCTGCAAGCTAGATCTCCGCGGTTGATCATAATCCCGCACCCCCTAACCGAAGTGCCTGCAACAGAGTCCATTTATACCCGCGCTTCTCTGTGCCTAAGCGCCTGCATCACACCCCCAGATGCAATAAACCGCGTCCGTCAAACTTGGAACGCCCGTGCCCAATCACTAGGACACTTTCCGTGACTCCATCTCTCCACCGTTTTGTGGCCACACATCCGGAGAGATAAACCACCACTCAAATCCACAGAAAGAAGAGAACCCTGCGATGCATCGTTTCGTCACCATCTCTATTCTTCTGTCTGGAGCTTCTGTGAACACCCCACAACAACCAGTTGCACTCCGTAGCCGGCTAGCATCCCGCACACCTCCTGATTCGATTCCCAGCGCTTAGTACCCTCCGGTCATGACTCCTCGGTACACTCCTGCGCCTATTCTGTGTGCGTCCGCAACTATTGTTCTTCTGCTCACAATATAAAACACCCATACTGCTTGACCGTGCCCGACATCAGCTCTGTCTGTCACTGCACTCTCCACAAGCCAGTATCGTGGCCCGTCATCATCTCCATGCAGTCCGAATCACTACTGCAACTCCCGATGATAGGTCTTCCGATTGAACCAGACTGCCTCCGATCACTGTTGATTATCTCCGATCTGTCACTCTAGCAAGCACCTGTGTCATTTCAAGTCAAGCCTCTCCGCATCCCTAAACCGGAACACGATGCTGACTAAATGTTTCCTTGCTCACTAGCTCTCCGACTGATCACCACGGCTCAACCGCCGCGAATCTGCAATCACTCGATTGCCCCAATCAACCTCCGATCTATCCAAGTCTGTCCAATCCCTCATTGTGTCCGTCTTTCCGCTGTAACACCAAACAGCACTACGAAACACCATTTTTCCATCCTTCCTCTGTGTGTGCTCTCCACTATGACCCCATTTGTCCCGTCCCGTTCTTCCCTGCAACACTTGACCTCCATCGGATCAACCTTGTTTGCCTCCGACTCAACCACATCCCATTTGATCGACTTTGACCGCATTCGATCCTTCCTCGATCTCTCCGGATGTGTCTAGGACCGCAACATCCGACTCGAAACTGCCAAATCCGAGTCCACCATTGAATCCGAAATGGTCCAAAACTTGTCCAGGGGCTAAATTGTAATTTCCTGAAATTTTAGGGACCAAATTGCATAGAACAAATACTCCAGGGTGTAAACTGCAATTACCACCCTCTGGTCAAAGTCAATAGTTGACCTTTGACCAGTCAACGGTCATACTGAGTTCACCGGGTCGCTGTGCCGAGTCGATCCATCGGTTCGGATCGAGTCCATCACGTTCCACCAGGTCCGATTTAACCCGATTGTACCACACCTCACAGGTGCCTGCCACACTGGATCATCCCCACCTTTCTTCTTCCTCACCCACTTCTGCCACAATCCAGAAGCATCACGGAAAGAGGAAAAAAAAATTTGCAGAGCACTCCGCTCCGCTCCGGCGGCCAGTGTATGCACCTTGGTGGTCCGTTTTTCGCACCGTCCGCGCCGTTGAACTCCTATCGACGAGAGCTTCGCATTGGTGTGATCAAATGTTGGATCCGGCCAACTTCATTTCCGGGCAAAATCCGGCAGTGCATCCATTTTCGCTCCCCAGGAGCTTTGATACCATTTGTTGTGCCCAGCCGCCACAGGTTTGCCCACGCACACACACCAATCACACACAACACAAGGAAATTTACGTGGTTCCCCAAAATCGGGTACGTCCACGGGAGGAGAGGAGTATTTCACTATCTGGGAGAAAATACAACAATATACATGGGAGTACAACCACTCAACCTCACCTGTTTATTTCTCTCCCTCACCGGAGCACCGGCTCACTCCGACTCCCTCCCGGAGGAGGAGCCCTCTGCTCTCTGTCTCAACTCTTACTCTACTCTCTGCCTCTGTCTATCTTTCTCCCACGAACACATACATATAGCAAAGGGGAGTGCTCCAAATACATCACCCATGACCTCACACTCCACAGTGAGGTCCCATGCCTAAAACCCACTTGGGGTTGTCTACAATTAATGGGCAAAACATCCCACATGGTGGGGAATCCACTTCACCGAAATCAACATATTCGGCCTTATAGGTAATTGCCTAGTTGGGTGATAAATTGGTCGAAGGCTCGTTAGAGACCCAACCCAATTACAATTCACATAAATTGACCCAATCTGTATTAATTAATAATTTAATATCATTTTCTCAAAATTATTTCTTTGTCAAAAGTAACTAATTCATAGTATTCATATCATCCATCTATTATCCGTAGACTTTACTTATTCCCTCTATCTCTGTCCTTAATCTCATCTTCTTTAATTGTTTTTTCAAAATAATTCGTCAATTAAACGTGCCTCAAAAGTTCTCAACACCCTACCGATAAAGCGCCCTTAAGAAAAACTCCAAGCAACGTCATTACAACAAAATGGTAATCCAAAATTTACTTTCAGAATCTGTGCCATCAATTTAGATTTGCTTGACTTTCTAGCTTATCGAAACGCTAATTCCACAAAAATACCTATCCATCATTTTAGATTTGTTCGAATTTAAAAGTGCAAGTGAGTTTGGACTAACTTTTGGTGTTTTTTTTTTGGGGTGAAGAGATAGAAATATATTAATCAAAACTACTGCACCCAAAACCGGCAAACAATACAACCAAAGCAAAAACCACCGGTCCTCAAAACCGCCAGTCAAAACCACCTACAAAATTAACAACAAAAACAATATAAAAAATGAAAAAAGAGTAGAAAAAATAAAAACACCGGAGTAAATTGCCGGAGTTGTCACCCACTGCCGCCGTCGTTTTTAAGTAGTGGCGAATAAAACAACCAAAAAATATGTTTGGATTTATTAGTCTAAACGTATGGATTTTTCAAATGCTCAAAAAGTCTAAAAATCCAAAAAATAGTGAGCCTAAACGAGGCCCACGTTATGACCAGGATGGCATTGTAATAATTTGGGTCACGAAATAATTTTCAAAATAAATTATTCCATGATTATTTCCAATTCTGCCCAACGCCCCCAACTAGGTGGGAGTGGGATAGTATATTCCTACGTGGGAACATCCTAACTCCCATACCAAACAGCCAGTCGTGACGAAGAAGCCTCCAGTCGGTATCCATCGCTGTTTGTTTCTCCCGAGGAGACCTACTTTACTTTCTTTTCTTTTTTTTTTCTTTTGGCTAAATAAATGAGTCATATTTATTTATTTATTTATTTTTTTTAATTTGTGAGTTTCGCGTCGATCTTTTGTAGGTTATTGATTCAACGATGATAGAAGCATAAAAAGTAAAAGGTTATGATCAATTGTTTTTGATTATTTTTGTCTTTACCTCCCAAAAAAATTAGATTAGATAGAATTTTTCATTTTTAAATTCCTCTCGTCGAGATAAAATAACAATCCAAAAAAACTTACCTCTAAGGTTTATTTGGATTGCGCAAAATTTATAATCTCGGTTGTTTAAAAAATCATTTTGATTGTGTTGGAAAAAACTTTTTCAGAAAGAATATTCCTTACAAAAAGGAATCTTTTAAAAATTTGAACTATGAAAGTCAGGCCTGAACAATTGAAATTCATGGACTGCATAAAAGCCAGTCCTCCATTCATGGGTGATTTAGATAAATTTTTTAATTATTATTATTATTTGTTTTTATTCAACAATTTTTTGTTTTTTTTATAGTTTTTCGTAAAGCTTTTGTTTTACTATTCTTCGTCTCGACTAGATGAGCTAAAGAGAAAAACAATATGACAAAAAAACCTTAAAAATACATTGAAAAAAAATTAAAATGAACATATTTATTTTTATTCTTTTTCTCTTTCCCTGAGTTTGATTCGTATGTTTATACTTTACTAATTACTCTCTTCAAGTTTAATAAATAAATCCCAAAAAATTAACAGAAAATTAACCAAATAAAAAAACCGAATAAAGATAGACAAATATAACAAAATTACGTTGAACCCTAAGAATGCGTTTGGATTAAATTAATTTGTGATAAAGAAAACTTATTTATTAAATTTTTAGTTACTTATTTTTTCCCGACGCCATTCATAAAATTTATCTATTCGTCATAATTTTTTCCGACGCCATTCATATCAATGAGGCGAATCAGCAAAAAAATTGTTTTTAGTGAATTTCTTCAAATTTAATCAGCTCCTTTAGATTTTCCTCTCTTTCCAATCGTGAGAAACAATTAAGGGAAAATGTCATTAACCTCCCTTGAGGTTTCTGACAAATGCAAGAACCTTCCTGGAGTTTTCTGAAATATCATTGATCTACCTTTCTTTTGAAACTATTGCCAAGTTTCTCCATCCATTAACTTTTCAACCAATAACCGTTAGTTTGACTATGGAAAGACGAAAATACCCTCTCTCTTTCCACTAACCTTCTTTATCACCCTTCCCCATTGTATATATACAAAATATTTTATCCCCACCCTTCAATCATATTCACTCAGTTGTTTTAAAAAGACCCATTTTTTATGATTTTTTCAAAGATTTTTTTTTTTTTTGGTCTTAATATTTCTTCATCTTTTGGTCAAAATTTTTAACTTTTTTTTATTCATCTTGAGGAGGAATTGAAAAAGTTAATACACACATATATGTATGTTTGCACCCCCACCCCAACCACATTTTTGTTTAGTTATTTGATTATAAGGGTTTCATTTGGGAATATTTTATTTAAGAAATTTTGAGATTTTATTTTGTCTTATTGATTTTTTTTCCATCTTCTAGTAAAATTTTTATCTTTTTTTTGTCAACTTAAATAGAGGACTTGAAAAGGTTGGGAAAAAAATACATATTATTTTTTGGACCAAAACTCCAAAGATAAAAAAAAAAGTGATATAATAGTATTTTTTTCCTTTCTTTTTTCTTTCATGATAATTTGTATGTCATGCTCATAATTAAGTTGAGAACTATTAAATAATTGGCAAAGAAATCTTGCCTTACGTCTCTTATGCTCTTACGTTTTTGTCCAAATATAATACATAAGAACACACACATACGTATTAATTTTTTCAAATCCTCTTATTCAAGATGAATAAAAAAATAAAAAATTGGCTGAAAGATGAAAGAACATTCAATAAGACAAACGAACATAAATTTCCTATAAAGAAAAAGTCATCGGAAATGCCACTCTTTAAAATTAATAACAAATTAAATACTACCTCCGCCCGTGTTTGTTTGTCCACTTTCACTATTTCATACCACTTGAAAAATTATACATATTTTTCAATACCAATCTCTAAGAATATGCAATATGGATGTTATTTAACAGATTTCAAGTAGTTCTATTATATGCAATTTTTCACAATCATGAAACCCATTATAAATAAAAAAATATGGACAATTCAAAACATGACACGAATACCAAAAATAGACCAACAAACACACGGACGGAGGAGTATATAAATACATATGCATAATTGATAACACTTCAAATGGAGATGGGTGACAAAGACGGTAACCGGCAAAAAGGAGGCCATTTTTGTCATTTCACAGTCAAGTTAACGATTGAAAGTTAACGGATAGACGAATCTTGAAAATAGTTTAAAATATAAGGGATGTCAGTGATATTGCAGAAACCTCAAGGGAGGTTCTTGCACTTGTTTGCGAGGGCGGCCCACGTCAACATCCTAGTTGTGATTAATTTAACACATTATTTGGGTAATCTCTTGCCTTAATTTTCCACAGAAGGATCTAGAACCCTAGTCAACACTGTATATAAGCCTCGCTTCCCACTCCACTGCTTCTCCATCTTGCTTCCCCAAACCCTAGTTTTTCCGCCATACCTTCTTCCATCCGAGGAGAGAGAAAGAGAGTGCGTGTTAGGCCTTCTTTCGATCACTTCTTCAGCGATGGCGGAAACCGAGACGTTTGCTTTCCAAGCTGAGATCAATCAGCTCTTGAGTCTCATCATCAACACTTTCTACAGCAACAAGGAGATCTTTCTCCGGGAACTCATCAGCAACGCCTCCGATGTAAGCCTCTCTTTCTCTCCTTCTCTCTCTCTCGCAATATCTCTCTTGTATCGCCCGTTGTTTGTGCTTGTGGATTTAGTTTGACTTTTACTTGATCTTTTTGTAGTTTCTTCCTGTAGTCTCCTTGTTTAGTTGGTTGATTTATTTATTTTTCCTGTTGTTTTATGTGCCGATCTTCACGATCCTGTTGTATGTTGACGCGTTTTGGTGTATATTAGATTTTGCACATGTATAGACGGTGTTTAGGTCATCAAATTTATCGCAATAATTCGAAGTATCACGCTAGTTACTATCGAACAGTACATAGACGGTGTTTAGGTCATCAGATTCACAATAATTTAGCGTATGAAACGTAGGTATATTGCAATGCCTTTTCTTTTCTTTGCCAATTTTCACCATCTGTTGTTCTTTCACGTGTTTTAGTGTATATTAGGATTTTTCATATAACAATTGAAAGTTTCAAGCTAGTTTGTGTCTTATGGTTAAAGAAACTGGTACATATTGCAATGCCTATTGTTTTATGTGCCGATTTTCATTGTTGTTGTGAATATGAGCTCGATTTCAGTTTGTATCAGTATACCATATGTGGTCAGTTTATATAATTACAGATACATGCGTTTGTTCCACTATATTAGAATGATACGTGATTGTATCTGCCACGAATGTCGTAATGGAAAAACCACATAAGCCTTCATTGATGACAAATTTCATGTTCAGACTGCCGAAGCAATTTATTGTTACTTAATTTGTGTCGGTTATATCTTATGTTCAGACATATTATTACTTAGTGCATCTATACAGATGATAACAGTATGCAAACATAGATCGCCTAGGAATTCATTGCTGTCAATTAGGTTTTGGGGTAAAGGCATATTCTGTTCATATACTTTGCCAACCTTGAATGTAGTTTGTGCAACAAAAAATTTATTGATGAACTTGAAATTTTGGGGGTTTTCTTTTTCCACCCAAAGGACTTGGCTGGAGCCAATCTCATGGGCCTTTTCCAAACTAGTGTAACTTGTGGCAATATTCAGAGTTGTGCAGGGCTCGTGACACCCCTGTATTTGCCGCTTATTATATTTGAACATGAATTTATATGCTTACTATGTGACGATTCTTCTCATTCCATCTTGAAAGACTAGTTTCACCATTGTTCAACTAGATTGACGCTCTCTTTATCATCGTTGTAATATGTTGTGATTTTAGCATGCATATTATACTGTTTGTACTTTGTAGATAATTAAATCTCTTTTGAAGGGAAAACAAATTAGTACGAGTCTAGCAAGTAGAAACCATGCCATTCACCAATTGCTGCATGCATACAGCTTGATTATTTTCAGCACATAAGATTTACACTTTGTTTTGAGTCTTTGTGGTCTCTGGAATTTGGTGAACTTAATTGTTCTTCACAGTAGTAATGAATATGGTGTAATGCGTTTTAGGATTAGAGTACACGACATTTTGTTTCCTAAACATGGACCTGCACGGCATTTATGTGGAAATTTCTCATTACTGGAAGCGTGAAGCACAGAAGAAATCTAGAAATTAGAGGAAACCTTATCATCCAACTGCTGCGATATCATAGTTTGAATAGTTGTATGTTTTTGCAGTGATGTTTTCATGCTGTTTGTTCAGTTAGTGCCGGTTATAACTTTGTAGTTCCATTGGAATATGCAATGGAATCCTTGTGGTGCGACTAAAAGTGTGGTTTAATAAATACTACCTCCGTCCCATAAAGTTTGGTCCCTACGAAACTACGAGCAATTTTCAAACTAAAAAATAATGTATTTACCAAAATAATTTTTGAATTTTTTCTGCACCGTATAAAAGTTCTCGATGAGATCCATCAAACAAGATCCATATTGACTGAAAAATTATTTTCGTAAGCAGTTATTTTTTAGCTTGAAAATTGCACGTAGTTTCGTAGGGACCAAACTTTATGGGACGGAGGGAGTAATTGGTTTTTCATTGTCCAGTGTCAGTCTTGCTGCTGTAGGTTTTATGGAACTTTTGTTTTGTAAATACTGATAAATTTTGGTACTATTCAGGCTCTGGACAAAATTCGGTTTGAGAGCTTGACTGACAAGAGCAAGCTAGATGGACAACCAGAGCTCTTCATCCACATCATTCCTGACAAGGCCAGCAACACTTTGACCATCATTGACAGTGGCATTGGCATGACAAAAGCTGGTATGCAGACGTTGCTTTTTGTTGATGTGTATGGTATCTTTGGATCATTATATTATGGTGGTTTACTTATTCTTCTCTAATCTTTTGTCTCCAGATTTGGTGAACAATCTTGGTACAATTGCAAGGTCTGGGACCAAGGATTTCATGGAAGCCCTTTCTGCTGGTGCCGATGTGAGCATGATTGGGCAGTTTGGTGTTGGATTCTACTCAGCTTACTTGGTTGCTGAGAAAGTCATTGTGACCTCAAAGCACAATGATGATGAGCAGTACGTTTGGGAGTCTCAAGCTGGTGGCTCTTTCACAATCACCAGAGACACCTCTGGTGAGACTCTTGGCAGGGGTACAAAGATAACCCTCTACCTTAAAGAAGACCAGCTTGAGTACCTTGAGGAACGGCGGCTCAAGGACTTGATCAAGAAGCACTCTGAGTTCATCAGTTACCCCATCTCTCTATGGATTGAGAAGACCACAGAAAAGGAAATTTCTGACGATGAGGATGAGGAAGAAAAGAAAGATGAGGAAGGAAAGGTGGAGGATGTCGATGAAGAGAAGGAGAAAGAAGAGAAGAAAACGAAGAAAATCAAGGAGGTGTCTCACGAGTGGTCATTGGTGAACAAGCAGAAGCCCATCTGGATGAGGAAGCCAGAGGAGATCCAAAAGGAAGAATATGCTGCTTTCTACAAGAGCCTTACCAATGACTGGGAGGAGCACTTGGCCGTGAAGCACTTCTCGGTTGAAGGTCAATTGGAGTTCAAGGCTGTTCTCTTTGTTCCTAAGAGGGCACCCTTCGATCTCTTTGACACAAAAAAGAAGCCTAACAACATCAAGCTTTATGTTCGACGTGTGTTCATCATGGATAACTGTGAAGAGTTGATCCCTGAGTACCTAAGTTTTGTGAAGGGTATTGTGGACTCTGAAGACCTTCCTCTTAACATCTCAAGAGAGATGTTGCAGCAGAACAAAATCCTTAAAGTCATCCGTAAGAACCTGGTGAAGAAGTGCGTTGAGCTCTTCTTTGAGATTGCCGAGAACAAGGAAGACTACAACAAGTTCTACGAGGCCTTCTCTAAGAATCTCAAGCTGGGAATTCACGAGGACTCCCAAAACAAGACCAAACTTGCCGAACTCCTTCGATACCACTCCACCAAGAGTGGTGATGAGATGACCAGCCTAAAGGACTACGTGACCAGGATGAAGGAGGGCCAAAATGACATTTTCTACATCACTGGTGAGAGCAAGAAGGCTGTTGAAAACTCACCATTCCTTGAGAAGCTGAAAAAGAAAGGGTACGAGGTCCTCTACATGGTTGATGCCATTGACGAGTATGCAGTGGGTCAATTGAAGGAGTTTGAGGGCAAGAAGCTAGTTTCTGCAACAAAGGAAGGTCTAAAGCTGGAGGAGAGTGAAGACGAGAAGAAGAAACAGGAATCTTTGAAGGAGAAGTTTGAGGGTCTTTGCAAGGTTGTGAAGGATGTTTTGGGTGAAAGAGTGGAGAAGGTCGTGGTGTCGGATCGCGTGGTGGATTCTCCCTGCTGTTTGGTGACTGGAGAATACGGATGGACTGCCAACATGGAAAGAATCATGAAGGCTCAGGCTTTGAGGGACTCCAGCATGGCAGGGTACATGTCGAGCAAGAAGACCATGGAGATCAACCCAGAGAATCCCATCATGGAGGAGCTGAGGAAGAGGGCCGATGCTGACAAGAACGACAAGTCAGTCAAGGATTTGGTTCTGTTGCTCTTCGAGACTGCTTTGCTGACATCGGGGTTCAGCCTTGATGACCCAAACACTTTCGGAAACAGGATCCACAGGATGCTGAAACTGGGTCTGAGCATCGATGAGGAGTCTGGGGATGCCGACATGGACATGCCGCCGTTGGAGGAAACCGATGCTGATGCTGAGGGAAGCAAGATGGAGGAGGTTGACTAAAATCAACAACCCCCTTTACCTTATCATGATTCTGGTTAATTAGTTTCGTTAAATTTCTGTCTGGTCTTTAGTTTTTGTGTCGCTACCTGATTAAAGGTACTGGATTATACAATTGAACTATCAAATTCTGGGTGATTTTTGGGTAATGGCAGTTCCTTTATCTAGTTTTCTGCCTGCCTTTAGCTTGTAGTTTCATTTTGATGCTCGCATTAGTTTTTGCCCTTCTCGGTAGAGAGGGTGGTGTGCATGATTCGGTTTTGATTGACCGTTCGTTTCTTTTGTTGTTATGGAATGGATATTCTGATATAGTGTCCGGTAAGTGTTCGCATTGCTCGTGCCAACACTTTTGTCCTGTAAGTGGTGGTTTTCTTCGCATTGCTCGTGCCAAACACTTTGGACTGACCATAGTGGTGAACGAGGGGCACAGGTCACTTGCTTTATGCCCATCGCTATTGTTTCAAAGTCCTGGTTTTAATGAACTTACCAGTTTTCCCTCTGCTTCACATGGCTGCACGCGATTTAATCCTGTGTAGGAGGAATGGTTTTAAAGGATTAATGGTGATTGGTATTGTACCCTGGCTGTCCTTAAACCACATGAAATTCATGCACTACTTGTTGAAGATGGTGGAACAGGATTTTAAACTCAATATCCAGGTCTATTCTAACTATTCAAAAAGGACTGTTGAGCAGTTAATGTCGGTAATGAACAACTCGTACAAGTCTTCGGATTTAATCTTGGGACTTGTACGAACCGAACTGTCTATTGCCAAAGATAAAATCTCAACCGTGAATTATCAAGATCAATGTCTTGGGTTCCGCGCCACAGGATTATGATACAAGATCCCGGATCCCGGCGACGAGGTTTTCCCTCTCAGGTGTGGTAAGTTGTCGGTGCTTCAATCAAAAACAGGTTCTGAATGTCTGTAAAGGTTTCATGTCAGCAAAAATGCATTCCAGTAGTAAACAAATACACCATCAAGTCTTGCAACTTGCTGCAGCCTCACAGTGGTCATGGGAATGGGTACCCTTGCAAAATAATGAGAGCAGCTCAAAAAAAAAAAAAAAAAAAAAGGCAGGAGTTAACGCGACGTGTTCATTTGATAAAAGAAATCTACGGAAAAGTTGAAAAGCAATAATTTAACTATAGAGGAAACTAGTATTACTAAAATTGAATCCCTACAAAATCTTGTGTTTTTTTGCAGGAGTATTGAGAGAACTAGTACTTCCGACGAAAGTTAGAGATGGACGAGTCCAGAGCTTTCTTTCTAACTAAACAATCAAAAAAATGCAGGAAAATCACTCGTTCCAAATGCGCAACTTTAATATTGCCAAACAAATAAAAATTTACTCCATATGGAGTTGAAGGTTTAGCCCCTGAAATCACACAAATGCACAATCAACAATCTTGGTGATTTACCCAAAAAAAAAAAAAAATTCTCGGTAAAAAATACAAAACCAGGTTTAGCCCCTGAAATCACACAAATGCACAATCAACAATCTTGGTGATTTACCCAAAAAAAAAAAAAATCTTGGTAAAAAATACAAAACCAGCAATCGATGTGAAAAATAACGAATCCAATGCCAGAACTACCATCAGGCCCCTACTACAAACAAAAAGGCTGCATTTCTCTTTTCCTTTGAAAGTACTTCCAAAGCAATAGCAATGAGGATATACAAAACCTCGATCCAGAACTGGAATCATGTATCTTCAACCCGAGAATGAAATACAAAGCTTGGGAATGTAGTGGTGATGTCCCTGATCAAGAAATTAAGCAAATATAAGCAGTTTACAACGTGCTGTGTTCGGATGGTCTGTTCAATATTTTTGTTTAATAGCTTAATTGTGATGACCATTAGTATCAATAACTAGTACATTATCGAGTAGAATCTCCCGAGAGAGAGAGAGAGACTTTAAGTTTGTTAACGTGTTATCCAGACCATGGTCTCAACTTGATAATCCGTCGAAGTTTTCAGACATTGAAGCACCTCGGTTTAGGGATGGCAACGGGGCAGGTTGGGGCGGGTTTTGATGATCCCGGCCCCGACCCTAAAATCCCTAAACCACCCCTAACCCGACCGGGTAATTTAAGGGCACCCCCGCCCCTATTTTTTCACATATTAGTAAAGCATATTTTAGACTCCAATATTAGTGAGCACAAATGATAAAAGTTCACAAAATAACTTTTACAACTTAACCAAAATCTACTATCTAATGTTGTATTTTAGTTATAAAAATAGAATTATAAGAATACAAATAAAATTTGATGCATATATGGGACAAAATATAGTTCCATCTATACGGATAAGAGTATATATATATATATATGTCGGGGCGTGTAATATCGGGGCGAGGTGACCATACCCCTGCCCCTACCCTAACCCTAGCGGATTTTTCAAAATCACCCCCTGCCACTACCCGTTACCCAAAAAATAGACAAAAAAACACCTCAACATTGGGGCCAAAATAGAAGCAAATATAGTAACAAATTTATGAGAATGAGATTCTTACTTGAGGTATTGAAGGGTCATGTTTTTCAAAAGGGATGGATGCCGCAGAACAAGACTTCTCCACTCTTCCTTGTCAATCTTCCCATCATGTTTTGTATCAGCTTCCTCAAAGGTCTGAAACATTAACCCAAAACAGAACAAAAAAATTTCATGTGATTCTAGCAGAAGCAAATAACGAACATATGTAAGCTAGAACTCCCTGTAATAACCGATTTAACCAAGGAATTTGATAGCTTAACGGCACAGAATATCTCTACACTGTACAATCTTTGCCAAATCATTTATGACAACTGAGTTTGGTGCATCTACAGTTATCACTTAGAACTAATGTGAGGCGTCGTGCGAATGCTACTTTTCTGTAAGTTGAGATATACGGACGGTGAAACGTCAATAGGCATACTAATACCTTTATTTTCCGTGTTAATGCTTTGGCCTATACTTTCTGAAGTCCAAACTAAATACCAGATGCCGCACCCTGTCTGCAGCATCGATCGCATTTCAATATTTATATTGGCATTCATAGAGTTGCTTAAAAACCACCACATGTCTATTTATTTGAGGTTGAGGAATATAATACAATGGGATCTTGAATTGGGAATATAATCCTCAAAAGATGGTTTTGATGTGGCAAATGAAAATTCAGATTCTATGGACTGCTAGTTGTTTTTTCAGAGATGAGTTATGTAACCATAAGGGAGGAGAATGACGTAAAGAAAGAAGACTGTCTAGAGTGTAGCAAAATAAATTTGCTTTCATAGGGACTACTCGAAAGGAAAGGAAAGAGCAGAAAAGAACCAAAGAAAAATAAAAAGAAAAGACAGAAAGACGAGGGTAACAACGCACTGATTAGTCACAATGGATTCGGATAGCTTGAAATAAGTAATGATGTATACTTCAATCCAATCAAGTTTAGGGACAATGAGAAAACTCTTTAACCTGAGAGGGCTTGCTAAGCCCTTAATTAAATACATTGTGGGCAATGGAAAAGATACATTTCTATGGCTTGATAATTGGCATCCTCTTGGACAGCTATTAGACAAATGTGGGGATGCTGTTGTTCGGAATATTGGTAGCTCTTACCTCGCAAAAGTATCATCTATTCTTGTTAATGGTGAGTGGAATTGGCCTAGGCAAAGAAGTGAGGCTATCCGTACAATAATGAACTGTCATATCCCTCCTCCCAACCTTGATATGTCTGATGTGGTGACTTGGGTTCCCTGTGCCAATGGGTTTTTTCAGTGCAGTCAGCTATGGCTGCAATAAGAGATGGAGGTGTGCCGGTTCCTTGGTGCTCAGTTGTTTGGTTTAAAGGGAATATTCCCAGATGGGCTTTTATCTTGTGGTTGTGTTGTAAAACCAGACTAGCAACAAAAGATAGAGTCAGATTATGGAATGCTGCAGTGGATCCGGTTTGTGCTTTATGCAATAGCGTGAATGAGTCTCATGATCATCTGTTCTTTGAGTGTTCTTTTTCTAGAGGGATTTGGGCTAATCTTTTGAGGAAATTTGGGATTGGGAGGCCTCCGTCCATTTGGAGTATGGAGTTTGCTTGGGTAGTGCAAAACATAAAAGGATGGAGTATGGGTGCAGTGTTATTCAGATTAGTTCTGGCTGGGTCAGTGTACCATTTATGGATGGAGAAAAATGCTAGGATTTTTAGGAGGCAAGCGAAGACCAGTACCGCCATTTGCTCTGCTATTGAAGATGATGTCAGGGGCAAGGCTAGTTCTTGGAGGAGGATTAAGAAGTGCAATTCCAGTACCAGGTTGTGTCGTATCTGGAATGTCTCTCCTAAGATTTTCGGTAGTTAACGGTATGTTTTTGTGTAGCTCATCTTCTTGTGGTTTAGAGTAGTTTTCTAGCTTTGTTTCGGTGTTAAAGGCTGATGCCTTTTTGATGTTGTTGCTGTTTTGTTTCTTGTTAAGGGAAGTATCCCTTGTGTATCCTTGGTTTTTTGGTATATAATTGACATTTACCGGAAAAAAAAAGTTTAGGGGAGTACCTTGTCAATGATGCTCTCTATAACATCATCTGAAAGGTTCATACCAGATTCTGCAAGGGTTGCTACTACCATTTGCTTCACCTACATTGAGGAAGTCAATTAAAATTCTATAACACCAAAAACAAACTATAGATACAGACATATGTAAGATCAACCAGAAGTCATCTAGAGATTCAACCATCAAATACCACAACCAAACTTGTATCACCGCATGGTTCTGTGTTTGTGGTTAACTATGATGGCTTCCTTTTTGGATTAGCTTTACTGATAAATGATTAGAAGTCCTCAACTGCCAACAATATGCAAGCAGTTGCTCCAAATGCTCTTTAGATTGCAGATGAGTCCAAAGGGTTGCAGGTATTCCAAAGCACAAAGCAAGACAAACACATTTTAAATTACAACAAGCATGTCTCGGCACATGAGGATCTACTCAAGTGTAATCTGCAAAGGATTATAGCAATGCCTCGACTTCTATGGATTTCTAATCAGGAAAGATATTAGTATCCCTTGGAAATTCAAATATGGAATATCATGCATTTAAATCATTCTAGAAGGCATAAATGCAGGAAGCTAAGAAATGACTAGTGAAGGATACTGTAAATAGGAAATCCCAAAACCTGTCATAAATTTCATACAATTCACCAAACAAAATAACCAACAGAGAAGTTGTGTCTTTACCGAGCCAACAGTTAATCAAAATTCACATTTTCATGGTATTACTCTTGAACATAGCAATCCACATTAAGGCCTTCAAATTATATGGGGAAAAAAAAAAAGAACACAGCCAAAGTCCCAGTTCAACTAGTTTACGTTGCTAATACAATTAGTTACCTCTTGCCTCTCGATGAAACCTTGCTGCTTGAGGTCATAGAGTTGAAATGAAACTGAAAAACGTGATTATGGGTTCAATGAAAAGGTAGTCCCAAATAGATGAACAAACAACAGATTAATCTTCGAAGCAATATTGAAGAATTGAAGCATACACTCAATCTTATCATCAATAGGGGCATTTGGATGAAATACAGAAAGTGCACGGGCGAATTCTTCAAAGCCTAGGATGCCGTTATGTTTTGTGTCAAACAAGTCAAATACCTGCAATTAATAACAAAACGAGTAGCTTTAGAAGATTTAGCATATTCGCCTAATAGAGTGGTTCCACTATAATTCATGAATGTAGACAAGTTATACAACTATTTCCAAGTCTGTAACTCTTAAAACAAGAATATACAAGGACAAAAGAACACACAAATAAAAACACCTCCATATATCTGCGTGTATCAGCGTCTATAGATGGAGTAAGCACGCTACTTATATAACACATGGTGAAAACCAGTTTATACTTCCATAGAATGTCGAGTAATCAAGCACAAAAGAACACACAAATAAAAACACCTCCATATATCTGCGTGTATCGACGTATGTACATGGAGTAAGCACGCTACTTATATGACACAAGGTGAAAGTCAGTTTATCCTTCCATAGATGTCGAGTAAGAGTGAACTTCGACAAGAGCAACAAAGAATAGCAGTTAAGAAATAAAATACCCGATCGGCAAACAAGCTCTCCTTTTTGTTTGTCTTAAACAATGCCAATTGAAACTCTTCCTGCAATATGGGACACAAAGACGGTATTAGAGAAACTATTGTTAAATTATGAACAGGCAACAGGAAATCAGCACAAAACAAACTTAAATAGCAGCATTAAACTCAAGCATAGGCAGAGCAGAATAACATTGATCTCTCATCTCAATATATAGAATAATGTAACAAGGATTTCCACAAAGATTAGATGAACCTTGTTGATCAATCCGTCATCAATTACTGCACTGCTAATCTTCTTGAAAAGCTCATAAAGTGCCTCTATTTCACTTACACTAACTGCATCCAAGTAGCAAAATCACAATCTTAGTTGCTCTTTCATTAGAGGAAATAAAAGAACCAAAAACAAATACAAAATATATTAAATCCATCAGCACAATGTGAACCGTGAAGCTAGTTAGACAACATAACAAGGGAGATGCCATCATTTCTTTTGGTTCTGAAAATTTATACGCTACATGCTCAAGACCAAGCATAATTGGTAAATATGGATGATGTGGTGATCCTCGCATTGCTTTGCATTACTGGAATTTCAAAGAACAATAATATAAAGTCAAGATAGTAAGGACCAGCAGCATACACACTGTCTCCCTCGCAAGAACTTCAGGATCTTCGAGGTCTCTAGATTGTCTATCAAGATCACAACAGCCAAGTATGGGAGCACACAAATGCTTAACCCAGTCTAGGCACTGCAACATGGTAGTGCTTGCACATCAAAACACTCCATACCTGTTTAGAAGGAAACATTAAAATATTTTATAGCCAGTTCTATGGCAAAAGAGATCACCATGAAATAGAAGTAACCTTATGACCATTTCTGGTTGCTGTTACTGAACCCAAAAGCAGAGAATCGTACAGACAGGATGCACCTTCCTATTTCTGTGGTCAGAAATCCAATCAGACTTCTGTTACAGTTCATAAACGGGAAATTAGAAATTCAATGAAAAGCATCCGAGAGGTAATCAATACTTCAAAAGCCCCAACCCATACTCCATTTGTTGTCATTAAGATTTGGCAGAAACATCAAACAACATCCAAATAGTAAATACAAGCTTCACCGTGGCACAAGCATATATCCGATGACAGTATTCACAAACAGGAAAGGAGGAGACTTCGAATGAAACAAAACACACTGTGGGATGCACTTTAATGCAGTAATCATGGAAAGTAGGACAAAAAGAACGTTCAATGCGCAATGGGTCACCTGTACCCATTTGCCGATGTACCTGTGTTCCTGTGCAATTTCAACTCAAGATCGCAAAAAAGATTCCTACCATTCAGAGTCTTTTGTGCAATCTGGTGAAATTGCACAGGAACATAGATAGAGAAGCATTTGCGGTACAGATGATTTGAACCGTGCAAATTTCGTAGCAGAAGCATGGCCTATCAAATCTTCTGCAGGTACATAAATTGCTTGAATAGAACTTATGGACCCTTTCTTAGTAAAAGTAAATTCCTTTTTTGTAAATATTCGGTCCTTAGTTGAAGTAAATTCTTTTTTTGTAAAGAACCCATTTCGGTCTAATGGTGGGTTATCAACCCACAGCACATGATCAGTCTTTCAATAGCAACGAGAAATGGAAAACCGCTCATTCTATCTAGAAGATGTGCACTTCAGAATTAGCATTAAGGAATATCTATCAAAATTGGAGGTTAGCTATCAATAAAGCATGTATCAATTGTCACAATTGGCCATCAGCTTCGTCCAAGAACCAAACCGAATTACTATTGTTCAAACCCAATCTAAACAACACGTACATAAAGAGAATAACCCATCATCAAAAAGCAAAGATCTTTACATACAAAACTACCAGCAGCGAGATGCACACTAAGACAGCCCAATCTACAAACCAACAACATCATTCCACAAACAGAAAGACAAATAAGAACACATAAAGCGATTTGGTTAAAAATTCAAAGCATTCAATTCAAAACGAATGATTGAATTACGGATCTAGCAATTGTCTAACTTGAATTGGCGAAGAATTCGATGCCAAAAACAGAAAATTGGTAGATTCACAATGTGCAGATGAACAGGCGAAGCTAACCTTTGAAGAAACCCTAGCTTAATTCAGATTATTCAGCGCCCACTAAAGGTGATAATGATTCATGCTCTCTGCTAGTGAGAGAGACTTGTTTATTATGCAGCTCCTGATGTGATGACAAACAACGGAGAGAGACATATATAGATGAAGCCATGAAAGGCAATACTATTTTCTATTTTTCTTTATTTTTCATTGTTCTTAGGAGTAATTAATCTGTGTTTTTTTATTTGAAAAAATAAAGATAGTAATTGGGGTGTCAATTTATTTTTTATTTTTGTTAAAGCTTTTCATCTTTCATGAAAATGGGTTTAGAAAAGTCCCATCAACTAGATATAACCAATATGAATTTTTCTTTGAAAAATAAAGATAGTAATTAGGGTGTCAATTTATTTTTTTTATTTTTGGTAAAGCTTTCATGAAAACGGGTTTAGAAATTCCCATCAACTAGATATAAACCAATATGAATTTTTGTTAAAGACTGAACTTTTTCCCCTTAAATTCGTAGCTATTTTCTTGTGTGGTCGGGTCCATTTACTCAACGAAACTAGAAAAATGAAATACTTGTTGTACATTAATTTGATAATAAATACTCATGAACATAGGTATATTACATTTAACTGAAAAAATAGATGGTCTCAAATACATAATGAGTCTAGAGAAGATAACATAAACTACATAAAGTTCGATATCTAGAAGATCTATACTTATTTTATTTTATTTGTTTATAACCGGATATTTGTGTCAGTTTGCGCTCACCTTAACTAATTCCGAGGGCCCTGAAGGTAATGAGGGTTATGCCTGGAGTTTGCTAGTAAAGGGAATTGAACCTGAGACTTTAGATGGGAGAAAATCTCAAAGTCTCAAGGCAAGACTATTTTGCCAACCCCTTGAGATTAGCCTCGTCATTCTCTCTTCTTTTTTTTTAATAAGTGGATGTCCAGGCCAACTTGCTTAGCCTCGTCATTCTACCACTGTAGAAATTTTACGTTTCCATTAAACTTCCATTCTTCTTGTTGGATCAGGTGCCAACCAACTTGTCTAAAAGTAATTGCTATTAGAGGAAGGCACAACTTAATTTTAAAGGGCGGCGCAAAACCGAAAGGCGATTAATCCTCACAATATGTTTGCCCCATGCCAGCAAAGGGCGCCTCGAGTATAGGGAAGATGCTAGCCCTATAAAGCCAACAGTTCTACTGTAAAAAAAATTTGCACTTTTACTAGGTCAAAACATGAATAATTTGACAAGAAGACCTAAATGGGCACAGTGAAAACGAAAGTGTTTTGATACAGGAAACAAAACCCAGAGAAGACACCTCTGGGTTTTGTTTCTAGGCCTCTAGTGAAAATAAAGGTACATAAGTTTAAGACTTAAGACCTTCAGGTGAAAAAAAACTTTTAAAAAACACCTTCATTAGAATTGAATTAAAAAAAAATTGTCTATTTCCCAAACTTGAGAAACAAATTCTATAAGTAACATTTTTTTTGTACTATAAAAATGTATAATTTGAAGTCGTAACCTAAACCAACTGCCTTACAAGTGATTTTGACACTTTCCAAAATTAAAGTCCATAAATCTATCCTTGTATTGACTTGATTTCGGCACTCCAAAACGGGAGTGCCATGATCAATTTGGAGAGTACCGAAATTAATTTCCATTATGAATTCTCTAACTGCAATTTTGGTAATTATCAACGTCGACGTGGATCCGATTAAAATTATACTGTAAGTAATATGATGTTGATTGAGGTAGGGCCACATGCCATTGGCAATTTGGCATGTTATCAATTACTGCCATGGCTTTCACTAATTTTTTTCCTTATCTTAAATTATTATTCATAAATTACCAGAGAGTTATGTTGATATGCCACGTATTAGCAACCCATCATGAGTTTTCCAAGTACCTCAACGTCTTTGGAGTTTGGACCAACTTACTCACACTTCAATAAGTTTCATAGGGGCTAATATCGCCGTTCTTTAATCAGGAACTCATTGAAAGTAAAAAAAAAAAAAAAATCCTAGAGGCTAATCTCGCCGTTCTTTCAATCAGGAACTCATTGAAAGTAAAAATTAAAAAAAATAAGAGTTAAATGTATAACTCATATGATGATGTTGATTGATGTAGGGCCACATTTCATTGGCAATTTGGCATGTTGTCAATTACTGCCCATGGCTTTTAATTTTTTCCTTATCTTAAATTATTCATAATTACCATAGTGTTAGGTTGATATGCCAGGTATTAGCAACCCATCATTATACGGACTGAGGGGGTGCTGTGCAGTCATGGCCCGGCTGCACCGGCAACTTTCCGACAATCGGAGACGTTCACCGCGTAGACCTCGTCGAGTACTACAAGTGTAGAAAAAATCAACTCGATCGGAGATCTTTAAGTACGTCATTGGAAAACAAATAACTTTAAAAACAAATGGAACACAAATGGACATAAACACTGGATCAAAATCACTTTTTCACGTTATTTGTGTTTCGATGAGGCACTTAAAGATATCCAATCGAGTTGATTTTTGACACACTTGTAGTACTCGACGAGATCTACACAGTGAACGTCTCTAATCTTCAAAAAAATGCCAGTGCGGCCGCGCCAAGGGACTGCACAACACGGTGCTGTGCATTGGGATGCACAACACCCCCAGATTCCTCATTATAGAGTACCACAATTTGTTTCTTTGGAGGCTATAATCTCACGTTCCTTAACAGGAAACCCATTTGAAGTCTAAACAAAAGTGGGGAGTGGTTTTCCCTTTTAAAAGGATTTTTAGCCAAACTGTTTTCCAAAAAAATGTTAAAAGTTGATGTATGTGAAGAGGGAGTGACATGTGATTTTTAGCCCTTTTAAGCTAAAAATCATTTGACTGGCTAAGAACGGAAAATCACTAGCCCCAAAATTGATTTCACTCAACATCGGAGTTTGAACTAGTTTACTCACACTTGATTAGTTTCGAGGAGGCTTGTGGAGTGATGGTTCATCAACTGCTTGATCAATTCAGACCGTCTCTTCTCTTACTCTGCGGACCTACAAAACGAAGCAACTGTTAGTGTAATGCCCCTATTTTTAGTAGTATTATTACATCATTACCATAAAAATATTTATTTAATAATAAAAAGAATTTACTTATTTAAATTTCAGTTTAGCATAACATAAGAGAAATGATCATTTTGATTACAATCACAAAGAACTTGTTTGGGAAATTAAATTACATTTGTCCCACAAAATTAATAAAGGGGGTGATGGATCTCTAGCGATTCAAATTTAGATTCCACTCTTCTGCTAGTATCTGCTCAGAAGGGGAGTCCTCTGTGTGGTAGTACGTAGGGATGACAATTCATCCCGCCCCGCTCCGAACCCGCCCTACCCCGCCCCGATGGGGTAGGGTTTTTTACGATTTTTTTGGGTAACGGGTAGGGGTAGGGGGTGATTTTGAAAAACCCGCCAGGGTTAGGGTAGGGGCAGGGTATGGTCACCCCGCCCCGATATTACCCGCCCCGACATACATATATATGTATAACTACATTTATTACTCTTATATATATCGAACTATATTTTCTCACTTATATGCATTAAATTTTATTTTTATTCTTATAATTTTACTTTTACAACTAAAATACAACATTAGATAGTAAATTTTGGTTAAGTTGTAAAAGTTATTATGTTAACTTTTATAATTTGTACTCACTAATTGGAGTTTAAAATATACTTAACTAATATGTGAAAAAAATAGGGGCGGGGCGAGTAAACCTGATACCCGATAGGGGCGGGGGCAGGGGTATCCATAAATTACCCGGTCGGGTTAGGGGCGGGTTAGGGGTGGGTTAGGGAATTTTAGGGTCGGGGCAGGGATCATCAAAACCCGCTCCGTTGCCATCCCTAGTAGTACGCTCCTCCTTCTCATCCTTCAATACCTGGAGTAAAATGTCAGGGCCATAGTAGCACCATGAATGATAATCCACGCAACAGATAGCCCTTACCCACTGACCATTGCATTTCATTTAGCCACAATTCAAGTGTAGCATAAAGCACATAAAGCATACAAAATTAAGGAGCAGATAAATGATTTGACTATTTAATCTGTAACTTATATTTCATCTAAGTTATCGAGAATATCCCCCCATTTTAACTTCAAAGACTATGACTATAATACAAATCACCTTTTATCGCCTAAATTCATAAGGAGTAGTCACACAACGTCATAACTTAGGACATCCTATTAATAACAATTTTCGACTGACCCTTATTCAAATCACCTCATATCTATCATAGTCCATTTGGTTGACCACCTATCATAACTGTGGAATGTTAAGAAATATTGTCTCACATTGCCTAAGAGTGGAATGGGTGATCACTTAATATATGATGGGACCTCTCCACTCATTGCCAATTGGTTTTTAGTTGAATATAAAGTTTCCACATGGTATCAGAGCGGGGCCTAATCCATTCCACATTTTAAAAAAAAAAATTGCAATCTCACATCCACGATGACAGACCAGCAAAAAGGCTGCATGATGATAGGACCCAAAAAGTGGCCACACGTGACAGACCTCAAATGCGGCTGCACATGAGGGGGGATGTTAAGAAAAATTGTCTCACATTGCCTAAGAGTGGAATGGGTGATCACTTAATATATGATGGGACCTCTCCACTCATTGCCAATTGATTTTGAGTTAGATATAAAGTTTCCACATGGAATGACCTCCCAGCTCTCATCACATCTCCACCTTAATAACTTCTCAATTTTCTTCAACTTAAAAACGTCTAGGTGACCGTTTATATCAGTATACCAATCCAGTGAATCTAGTTGTCATTTCTAATATTCCATGAACATAAATAACTTGCAAATCGTACAATACATAATTTAAAAGAATACTATAACAATTGATAATGTGCAAGCAATTCACAATGAGGCTTCGGATTAGTCCACAAGGTCATTTGGGCTCAATATATCTTAGCACTTAAGTTCATTTTAACCGGTGAGGGTTCTAGTGTTACATTCGTCAGTCGTGCGTGGAGCACCATTATTGTGTTTTTCCCAGTAAATAATTCCATCTTCATATGATTTTTGAACTATTTAAGTCATGTTTGACAATGTTAATAACTCTTCTTTTTAGGGTTTAGGGCAACAAAAGCAAGGGAGAGGTTATTTGATGGATGATCAACAATGGTGGCTCTAGAAATTTTTAAGCGGGTGTTCAAGAATTTCCTATATTAGTTTGTATTTTCATATATTAGCTTTTAGTTTAACATAAAAACATGTGAGATTTTACTATTGCTCTCGACAACTTTTTATATTCTGAGCCAAGTAGGAATAAATCGGCACATGAATTCACTAGTTTTCTTTTGAGGGAATTTGTAGCAAAAACGTACGCACAGATCTTTTTAGACACATGCTCTTGTTTTTGGAGATAGAGTCAATTATGTTCAAAATAAAGCCATATCACAATAGATCCTTTTTTGTCCATCTCTTTTTTCAAGTTATTAATGGTGTTTTGAGTTTAATGTCCAATTGTGAATTACTTGAATTAACAGATATTCATAATATAGGACTGAGTGTTCAAACTGAGCTGCTCAAATTATATAAATTAACTACCAATAAAATAAAAAGCATGAACTTTAAGGTGTTAAGAGTGTTCAGCTGTGTTCTTAATAACCATCGAGCACTCCTGGTAGAGTTTTGACTTGGCTAGGTATTCGAAGCTGATTGGGTTAGCTATTCAAAACTGTGTGTTGAACATAATTGTACCTATTACCGCGTTGGCTATAAGAAAGTGAGGGTACGTGTTCGTCTAAACACCCATTACCGTGTGCGGCCGTCTATGATGATCAATTACGGTGTTCATACCAATTTAAACTTGAAAATGACTTGAGATTATGAAAGGAAAAACAATAAATAAGGGGGAAAAAAACATGACTTTATATCTCTATCAACTTATATAGACAGCTGTCACTTAATAAAATGTTTGAATTCTTTTTTACAGGTAAGATTATGATCATGATTACATACAAATGATTTGATTCTAGATCCCTTTTTCAGCTATTGAATTGGGACATATGAATCACGGGGATAAGATTAAGACGTAAGTATGTAATATAATCAAACTTCTAAAATGTTCTGCTGCATCTTCTAAGTTTCATATTTTACTCAAATAGGGTATTAATTAACCTACTACTCTCCATTTCCAGTTTACAAAGATGTTTTTTTTTTTAAAATTATTATTCTACCCAGATAAAAAAAAATATAGTAACTTTTTTTTTTTTTTGGTAAGTAAAAAATATAGTAACTTTCTGCCTTGTGTAAGGGTGATATTTCATATTCAATTCATTAAGTTATTAACCTGATTAGAGGGCTTGGTTAAAATGGAGATTTCATCACCAACTTTAATATTTTCAAATCAAAAAGAAAAATTCTACAGTTATAAAGAACTTTCACATGCAAAAGTAAAGTCATTAAGTAATTAAGATTTGTTGAATATACTCCTAATTTCAGTTAATGGGTTCTCATTAATTTTCAACAGAAAAAATAAATTGTTTATGTCTTAAACCATTTGACACAAGCTTTCTTTAATCATGGCCACATGCATAAAATGGGGTTCATCGTCATAACAGACTTATTAGAACCGAACAAGACATATCTAGGTACCCAATAACATTTCACATGCATGAAAACAAAAATTAGGTTTCAGAAGGAGTCAAAGTTGTGGATACTTCGAGCTGTTTTTGAAAAAACATGTGGATGCTTTAATGGGTTCTCATTTTACAGCCGCAGGACCACATGTGGATGCTTCGAGCTGTTTTTGAAAAAACATGTTTTTTTGATGCATGGGTGTAGGAAAAGTTAGCGTTTAGAAGGAGTCAAAGTCGACCTCCCAATCACATGCTAACGAGTGTCATGTAAGGGCTGCGTGAAACGTGGAAGAGTCCCTTGGATCAGACCGCGCGAGTGTCACCAGCGTGATACTCATTAAGTTGGGGACCATCGCGCGCCCCATTGAAGCCCAATAAGGGTGTGCATTGAGCCATGGGCCATCCGAACATGGAGAAAAGCCCACAAGCGCTACGATTAGTGTGGCCCAGATATATATATATATATATATATATATATATATATATATATATATATATATATATATATATATATGGGCAATAATGCGAGACGCTAATCTCTTATACATAGCCCACACAATTGTCTGCTTCGGCCTAAGGTAGGACCTGAGGCTTGAGGGGGCCCCTAAGGCTTTGCTGCATACTGGCATGACCGAATTGGTTATGAGCTTGCCCAAATGGAAATGGAAAGGGATCTAGTGGTTTGGTGGCTACAAAATAAGAGAGGTTCATCGTGAGAAGGTGGAGTATCGCGCCCGAATAACCACGGGGGTTAGCCTCGCGGTGGGTGATGTCACCTTTGCGGTCGAGGTGTATGGAAGGTGTAGCGGCCGGATTCATAGGGTTCACGGAAGTCGCTCAACCCTCGACTGCAGAGAAGCCAGAAAGATCAACTATCTCAGAATCAGCAAAACTGAATGCAGCTCGACCCGTCTCTGTGGTGCCGAGCGTATGGTTCCCTCGGCGGGGAACGAGGATGGGTGGTCCTTGACGAATATGGGTTTGAGTGATGTATGCCGAGCGAGAAAACCGAGGACGTGCCTTTCTCCGCCTGGCTCTCTCGATGCCCTCGGGAACCTCTGCCAAGCGATTAGCCGAGCGTCCGGTGTATTGGATCCCTCACTTGCCGAGACGACTGACCTCGTCATGTGAGAGGGTTCGGGCCTTACTTTGTTCGGATGAGGCGTACCAGGTACTCTTCACATTTCTCGATGGAGCATTAAATGCGGCAGTCACCTACTCTGCCACCGCCGCCTGCAGAAGCACGTGGGCGACGGGGAATGTCTCGAGGTGATTTGACCACTCGAACCCACGTGCCTGACGTCGGCCGGGATATGGCGTCTGTGGCAGAGATTATGGTCACATCACCTGTCATTCCGAGAACGAATGGCAGGCGCGTGAGGGGCACCGAACGCGTGGGACGCACGTCCCTCAGCCTATAAATACCACACTGCATTTACTGCAAAGGGGTTAGATCTCTCACTCCCTCCTCATTTACTACACTCATAACTCCATCTCCCTCTCTCTAGATTTCCGGCATATTTCTCCCTCCGGTGACTGACTTAATCATCGGAGTGCCTTCCCGGACCACCACCGTCCGGGTTAGGCACTAACGTGGTTGCCTACCTGTGCAGGTTACTCTTTCCGGCGAGAAGCACAAGGCTCAAGCAAGGATCACCCTTTTCACCACCCACCTTACCTCAGAAGGTTCAAAGAGTCTATTCCGGTGAGAAGCACCCCCACAGAAGGAACATGTGTCCTCGTATTATATGGACCACCTGTCGCCTGAGTACTGACCCAAGGTACCTATAAATATGAGACATTCATTTCACATTCCTAGAGGTGATTGATTTGACAGAGTGTGTCATTATAGAAAGAGAGAAAGTACGGAGTGACTTATCTTGGAAGGAGAACATCTTCGTGTCATCATCCTATTGTCTTTAGATCACTTGGGCACCCCCATGAATTAGCCTAAAGCTCCATGTACTGCCTTAGTCTTTTCTGTGCACTCATGCTTCTTCGCCGTTCTAGATCACTATATTCTCCTCATTCTCTAATCCTTGACTATGCTCATTCTATTATTCTTGGATAATGACTCAACAAACAACCTCTTTTACAATGGGCTTGTTTTCTTTCATTTCTAAGTAATAAAAATGACATATATACATCATAATAGACATAGGGAGAGTGGATCCAAGGAACTTAGCGCAAAATGAGAGGTTTTGGCGAAAAAAATGTCACGGGAGAAGATGACAGGAAACGATGGAGTCCAGCTCAGTTTGGAGTGTTTGGAGGGTGATATGATAGTGTGGATAATTAGTCGGATTAGAGCAGGAGCTAGGGTGTGTAAAGTGATAACCCACTTGATTTTCTCTCTCTTAAAACTCCATTAAAATGATTGGAGCTTTTCTCTATCTCTCCCCTTATCTCTACTGCGTTTGCAGCAGAAAATGGACTTGTGTCTTGTACATTTTTGTGTTAGATCATGGTTGAGAGATATAGGGCAAGTGTTTAGGAAATACGTACAACATTGGGTTTAGGCGTAAAACATGGTCTTTTGGTTGATGGAAACTCACCATTGAGTTGTTGGCTAGGCATTGGTTGATGAAAATGGCAGTAAAATTATTTAGCCAAACATGGAGAGATGGGTATGAGGGCGATTGAAGTATGAATTGATGTGTATATGTAAGTATATGTATGTATATATGTAGTCACAAAATGAAATAAGCATTTTAGTCTAATGAGTAAATACCGAATTTAATAAATCAAAATTTTATATAAAATAACGGACAGTTACAGTTACTACCACTCCGACTATAGTTCCCGGAGGGCATTCCGATACTTAAATTAAAGTAGGAGGAGAGAGGAATACAAAACAGATTTTAGATAAGAAACGGCGTACCTTCCATAAGATTTATTAATTCCAGGGCATATATAGGAGGTTGGTATTTGCTCTCCAAGTCCTGTGTGCATGGCACGAGCAAAGGTGGAGGCATGTGTAGGCCAGTGTGGGCAAAAGCCCACACGGGCAAAAGCCCACACTGGATTTTTTTGCCCACACTGGATTTTGGGATTTTTTTTTTTTTTTTGTAAAAATAAACCTATTACAAGTTCAATTAGAATATCATCTTAAAAAAAAGAAAAGAAAGAGAGAGCTTATTTAGTGTTCGTGGGACATCATTACGTGGTGTCACAATACCCTTTTTCTCTACATATTTATATGGGAATCAAACTCAATGTATGAGTCCCAGCTAAAAATGTGATGGAAAAGTGTGTACCAAGTGGGTATCCCATGCATGCTTAATTATTATAAGCAAGCCTCAATTCACCAATTTTCATCTCGAAACTATCCTGTGTTACAAAATATTTGTATTATTATAAATGCAAGTCAAGCGGGACTCCTTTTTACATTCACACGTAATTTTCTTCCTAAATCTATCAGTAACTCCTCTTTTTTGTATTGTAGATAATTCGTTGAGAACTAAAAGTTGAATTGTTTTACTTATGAAAAATAGGAAATTGTCTAAAACATAAAATTATTTTTTATTTTTCTCCGTAGCTATTTTATATAATGTAATAGTTAAATAATTATCAAATAGGAATATATGTTGAAGAAAAGTTCAAAAGAAAATCAAGGCATGTTCGCTTCTTAAAAACAGAGATATTTTCCCACAACAAAGAGGCATGTATGGATTGTGCCCCAGCCCCCCACTGATACAGATTTCTGGCTACACCACTAGGCACGAGCGTTTGACATCACACGTAACCGCTTTGGTTAGTGATATATATCATGGGTGACACCTGGTTGACACGCTGCGAAAGCCACGTGCTTACAGCGACACAATGAAAATATCTTCGACTTCCAGACCAGCTCATGGAACCACAAAGTCGGAGTATTAGGCCTACACGCTGCACTATTCATTTTGTTCACTTCACATTTTCAAAAAAAAATTCCAAAAAAATTCTTTCTCCATATGTCTTTTCTCTAATCATTAATCATATTTCTCTCTCTACTCATACCACTTTATCCAATCATTTCTCTCTCTATCTAATTATTACTTTTTTCAAAAACTCATCCAAACACTAGCTCAAAAACATTTCTCCAAATATTCTTATCAAAACTCTCAATCAAACACAACGATGTATGGGACTTCGGCTCGGTCCATACACCCAACGTGCCAATTATATACTGTTGGTTGCCCATTCTGAGAAGTCCAAATAGAGTTGGGTTTGGTGCACTACAAAGCTAATATCGCCGTTCATAAATCAAGAACCCATTTAAAGTCGAGAGTCGAGACAAAATTCAGTGTGAAGTAGCACCTAAGAATTCCTATCACTCATCATCATCTAATTTGATAAAGATCATTTCTATTTTGAGGACCACCTTTGATATCGACACACTGAAGTTTTGAACCTCTTTTGATAATACTGAAACATCCAAAAACACTCGGCCATCGATACTACTGGTTTTTTTTTTTTATTCCCAATGGCAAGAAATTCAATGAAAAGAAAGGAAAGAAACAGACAGGAGATAAGATTAACTAATAAGACACTAAAGTCAAGAACTAGGGAAAAAAATAACATATCGAAAGCCTTTTACCAACTGATCAAAAAAAAAAAAAAGAAGCATTTTACAACTTTTTATAAGAACCGACTAATACAGTTACAATTTTTTTAGGCTCTCGGAATGTGCAGGATATGCTCGTCTAGTCTATCAAATTTTTGGTCGAAGTTATTTGATCGGTGAATGAGTTGAGTGGTAAACTCGCGAATATGGGCGTAGATCAAGAGCACAAGTGGGTCTCCCACATCTCGCCTCCTACGGACATCACCCCCCTCCTCGAAGCTAATATGAGGGGTGTAGTCTTTGAATTAAGGCTGCAGTTTCACTTCTTGTTTCCTATGTACCAAGAAGAATGAGTTGAGTGGTAACTTGGTCAAATTTGCAGGGGTTATTCTAGCTAAATCCCGAGTTATTGTCAATAGACTCAATACTAACTTTAGGTTGAGTTTCCTGTTTTTAGCACCAAATGCTAAGAGCTAATTTTCTGTAAAAGTGCTAAAAGCTAAATTACTAAAAACCAATTTATTTTTCATTACTTAAAAGCTAAGTTACTAAAAGCTAATTTTTCATAAAAGTGTTAAAAACTAAGTTGCTAAAAACAAATTTTTATTACCCATTACCTAAAAGCTAAGTTGCTAGAAGCCAAGTTATTTTTCTATAAAAGCGATAAAAACTAAGTTGCTCAAAGCCAATTTTCCCTCACATACTCCTTAATTTTGCTAAAAGCAAGTTGCTAAAATCACATTCATGCTTTTTGCTAATGGGAAACTCATCTTAGAACAACTCATGATTTGAAAGTTTAATGAGTTTCAGAAGAATGTTCACGTTTGATTCATCCATGTTACAAGTTAATCTTGAATGAACTTTTGCATATCAATTTTTATCTAGCCAACACTGAGCTCAAATTTTTTTTTTTCCCTGTACGATAGAAGAACTTATTTTTATCCTAACCCCACCTTAACCCCTATATATTACAATATATGGATATTAAACTCCTCTCCATTGTATTTGAACTTGCATCCTTAGGGCTTAGAGTATTTAGTTTTGCTACAGAATCAGCAGGCTAATTGCCCTGATTCACGAGCTCGAACTTGAGCAACTTGATTTGTTTCTAAATTCTTTTCAAGCGAAACAAATAATCTATATATATATATATAGACACAGAAATCTTCTAGTCAGGGATCCCTGACTTTGCTTAAAGTCAGGATCTCACCTTTCCCGATTGAATTTTGATGATCCGAACCGTCCAATGTGTTTGGAATGTGTTTTTAAGGGTTCCCGCTGAGGAATCATTAAAAAAAAATGATCGGGAAGGGCTTGATCCGAGCACTTTTTGATAAAACTTCATATGTACAGTTTTATCAAAAATTGCTCGGATCAAGCCCTTCTTGATCATTTTTTTTTTTGATGATTCCTCGCTGAGACCCTTAAAAACACATTTTAAAAACATTGAACGATTTAGATCATCAAAATTCAATAGGGAAAGGTGAGGTCCGCACTTTAAGGGATCCCTGACTAGAAACTCCCTCATTTTAAATTTCATGCAGACCAAGCAATTTTCCCACTTTCGGGTTGGAGACGGTTCTACATACCCCTGATTTGTTCCCTGACGACCCGACCCATTCCCATACCTAGTTTTTATTACACATATAATATGTTATTCACATTTAGACTCCTAGAATTATTGTTAATTACTAGGGTTTCCCCACTATATATGTTAGTTTATACAAAGTAATACACTTTATTTTTCACATTCTCAAGCATAATCAAGCAACGGCTCCCTACTCCCTAGTTCTCCAGCGTTCCACTATCCTCCCATCATCGACGTTAAGAGTCAAAGAAAAGGTATCTTTTTACTCTCTCTCTCTCTCTCTCTCTCTCTCTCTCTCTCTCACTCACTCAGACAGACACACACACATTGCCAGCTTTGTAATGTAATGTATTAGATGTGGGTTTCATTTGTTATTTGATTCTGTTGCTCTACCCATAAAGATCCATTATTCATATGTTTTCATTATTTGTGGTTTGGATATCAGATATGTTGGCAAAGCCTAAGGGGTATTTTTCTGGATTTTTTTTAACTTTTTGGGGTTGAAGACTTTCGGATCAGGGCAGGGATCCCTGATCCCCGCTAGGAGTGGGGATGGAGGGTGGAGATGATTCCCCGTTCGGCCAACAGGGCGGGATCAGGGATTGGAGGCGGGGATGGTCAAATCTGTCCCCGATTCGCCCCGTTGCCATCCCTATTTCTATCTTATCTAAAAGTATGCAACAGAGGAAAGAGATCAAATAGATTAGCTAGATATCTTTGGTCATCTTTATGGTCTTCGCTTTTCTATCTATTTATCTCCATGATTCATAGCAGAAACTTTCCTAGATGAGTCAGGTTCCATTTGTGGATACGTTGTTTAGATTGTTCTTCCATTTAACGAATTGTCACAGATATGGATTATGTTACAGATTTTGTATTTTTTTTTTTTTTTTTTGCCTTTCAAGGCTATTTCCCCCTCTACTTTAATTACCAGTTTCATTTTCTTTAGGGACGGTTATGAATGCAATTGGTGTTTCCAGTTATAGTTTGCGATCAACAAGGCAGTGAAAGCAACATTACTTTATATCAAAAGTAATTGAATTTGTGTATATTTTCTAGCTCTTAATCTGTAATATTCCATCAATAACCCCTCTTAGGAACAGAAGGTAGCTTCATTTAATATATATTTCCATTCCTTAACTAATTTCTATTATAACATATTTACCTGTTATCTGCCATCCTTCATTATCTCACAAAACCTTATCCGTCCTATAAACCGACCATAAAGACATTGTTGTAGAGGCACCACTCTTGTAAAGTTGAAAAGTTGACATTCAAAGAACATACGGAAACTAAACTTGTCATAATAAAATAAGTGGGACCAGATCCATATATATGTGTTTTGGGGGTTAAACTGGACCATGATTTTTATAGTAATATCAATGTCAAGATCCATATCAATCCCGTTTTGCTTTTTGTTCACATATTCCATGTGGGCCTGGCTTTTCTGTTCTTATCCGGTTCCAGTCCAATCATTCTATTCATCTGGGCCTCAAGATTTCGGCCCGTTCTTCATATTTGGCTTGGGTCGTTTTCCGGTATTATTGATTTTTTTTTTTGTGATTATTTGTTGAGTTTTCTGTTATTATGTTTGGATTAACCGTTCATATCGATGAGAGGAATCAGTCTGTATCAATATGAACCAAAGTTGAGAAAAAATCATATAAAACAAAAGAATAGATAATTGTTTTGTACTCTTCTCGTATTCCTTCTGTCCTATTTTGTTTGTTATTCTCTCCGTCCCAATTTATTGTTCCATTTGGACATTTCAACTTATTTAGGAGACATTATCATTGGAGCTGTCATACTTTAAGTTTCTCTTATTACCTTTCAAAACATCATCATTACATTTTCTTTTGTGTGTTTAATTCCAAAAAACGATAAATAAGTAAACCTGTCAAGTTTTCCCATTACCTTTAAACTGTTTGGGACATCAAAAAGTTTTACGGGGATTTAAAGGGACAGAGTCATTACTTTGAGATTTTCAAAATTACCCCTTAGTAGAAAGCATAAATGCTGACAATGTCATTGCTGGATTGTGAGTTATTCAAAAGTGAAAGGGGTAAATTTGGAAGTTTTCTATGTTTTGAATGCCGTTTTTATAAATAGGCAAACATTTTAAGATAGAATAAAATGAAATAATAGCATACAAATATGAAATAATAGCATACAAAATAGGACAGAGAATACAAATAAAACTTTTCTTCCCCCTTTGGTCATACTTTTATACTAACTTTTTAGGCTCTTTTCGTTGAGATAAATAACTAATCCAAATTTTTTAACTTGAATCTAACGAAATTTCAAAAAGACAAGATTAATATCGAAATAAATTTAGGAAGACCAGGGACTTATAAGCCTAGCCCAATTAACTGGATACAGCCACAGAAGCCTTGTACTAAGGAGTTCGGCCCAGCTTTACAACTCAGCCCAATTCGGGTCTGATCCGGAAAGAGAATGAAGTCAGATTAATCCATCAATCAAGTGTCAGCATCAACTTCTCGGATGTGACCATAGGGGCTCCCGATTCACTGGAAATATCCGATTTCAACCATAACTATAGTCCGGAAGAATAGACTATCACCACTGAACCACTTATATACCAAATGGAAAGGGCCATCACTTGTCCTGCAGTTATCGGAATTCAAACCTTATCGGATCATATACAAGAGGGAAGGGGACATAAGCTCACTCACTAAAGTGTCATTGATTAGTGAATTTGCTCTCCACATAATTAACAACGATTTGATTCAAGATCTTTTATTACTCTCTATGTCCCAATTTGTTTGCTCATTACGAATATCAGTGTCATTTTTAAACGTTTATAACTTTTTATTTGTAGTGTTTTTAAAGTTTTTTTTGAAAAATTTGTCTATAAAACTAGTTAAGATCAACCAAATAAGATCCATATGTAGTTAAAAAAATCAAATAAGATCCATATTACATATAAAATAAATTATAGATTAAAAATTATAAGAGTTTAGAAAAATACATGTACCCGCAGTGAGCAAACAAATTGGGACAGAGGGAGTAGCTAAGTAAAACGGTTTCTCACGTACACGTAGAGGGAAAAAAAAATTCCCTAAAGTAGGACGATTTCTCACGTTTATGGACGTACTTGTAGGAGAGCTAGAATTTCACTTTCGGCGTATAAAACCCTAGTGGGGCTGACCAGTTCGAACAATTCAATTCTACTTCAACCTTCAATTAATCTTCAGATTAGTATTTGGTTTGAGAAATGGGTAAAAGAAAGGAGCGTCGAATCGCAGCCATGATTGGCGCCGGTCGTAGAGTTAAGCTCGATCTCTTTGCGGAACCCTCTGGTATGTAATTAGAAACTTTTGCAATCAATATGGATAGATTTTTTTTCTTTCTTTTTGGTTTCTTTTTCGTTAGGGTTATGTTTGGCTGTTTGTTTTATTCGCTGAAATTTCAAGGAAATCGGAAGAATTTGTCTTTATCGAGTCTTCTGGACCAAATATGTATGAATTTTATCTGTTATCGAGGGTTATGTGTGGCTGTTTGTTTGATTCGTTATGAGTTGCTTGCTGAAATTATAAGCAAAATTAGAAGGAATTTATCTTTTCCGTGTTGTTTTTTTTCTTTTGGCTTCCTATCATTTTTGTATGTAGTTGAGGTTTTTGAAGGGAGGGAAAGGGTGCTTCTGGGTATTATCTGTTGGAAGGTGCCTGTAAAATTGAAAGGAGAATTGTATACCACATCTTTTAGGTCGATGAATTGTTATAGAGCAATGCTAGAAACACAACTTTAGAGTCCTTAACCGTCCGGTTCACATGGGCTCATATATATCGAACTGTTCTGGACACAGTTTTAGCCTAAGTTGTGTTCCTGAACTTTTTGATTGTTATAAGGCCAACATTGATATGCCGACAAAATCTTTGGCGGTTAACAGGCTCTAAATGTGAATATGTGGCAAGATAAGGACAGAGAAGTGTAGAAATAAAGACATTGGAGAATTAGTATGAGTATCAACAAGTGAAGATTAGAGAAAATAGGATAAGATGGTCTACAATGGAGACTTACAGGTGCAATAGTAAAGAAATGCGAGGAGATTTCTGTTAATAGAAATTCTAGGGCGGTGTGGCCCAAATTGATTAGAGATGATGTGGTGGAAAAGAATATTACCTTATTGTAACTTAGCCCTTGAGGGCCTTGATGAAGCAAAATTGTGGAAAAGGATACATGTACCTGATGCCAACTGATTAGGACACAAGATTTCGTTTGGTTTCGTTCTGTTTGGTTGGTTAGATTTTTGAAGCTCTTAAACTTTTACGCACTGAGGACTTCTCTTGGCACTAGATGGAGAATTTTTTGTTTATGCACTTTGTTGTCTATAGGGTGTAGTGAGTATTTTGAATTTTACGTAGTCAGAAGATAATATCAAGCTGGAAATAACAACACCGGGTTCACCTTTTTTGGCAGTACTGATGTTTTATTGGGTGGAAATTCATCAGAATTTTTAGAGATTGTCCCACATTGTTTAATTATAACCTCCAAAACCATAGTTGTCAAATCGTGAATTGAAAGGGACCGGTTGCGAATCGTGAATCGAATCGTGAATCGCTCCGATTCGGTCATTTTTTAAAAAATACATAAAAAGGTAGATTTGAAGTTGGAATCAATAAAATTAATGTTTAAGAAGATAAATAGATGATCACGTGGTCAAAATAGGCAAGACGCTTTTATAGCAAGGGATGTGGTCGTGGTCTTCCCAGCAAGTGCAAAACCCTATCTTTTTCCGGTACAATCTTTTGAAAAGTGCTATGGAAGATTCTGAAAAGAGAGTCGACCCTTTATATGCTAGAAAAATTAAAGAAAACCTCGCAATTTACATGCAAAACATGGGTTTAAAATTCAACTGAATCGTACGATTCATACGATTCGATTCACGATTCACCGATTCAGTGTACGATTCTATTACACCTGCGATTCATAGTATCAGTTCCTATCGAAAACAACCTGAATCGAACCGAATCGTACGATTCGAATCGTGAATCCCACGATTTCGACAACTATGTCCAAAACTAGTAAATGACCTTGGGCGGGCTCTCCACTCATTGCTAATTGGCTGAGTTGGAAGTTTTAACGTGGTATCAGAGCTAGGCTTTTGGAGAAGACTATCTTGATTGTTTGCCTCGTTGTTTGGGCCTTAAGCGCACCTTGTTTTGTTGTTCGTTGAGATCCCAATGTTATGGATCTGTTGTTCTTCTCCACGTGTGGGCTAGTTGTGCATGCGGGGGAGTGTTAGTGTTTATCTTAGATTGGTTAATTATAACCTACAAAACTAGTATATGAGCCTGGGTAGCCTCTACACTCGTTGGCATTTGGTTGAGTTGGATGCTTTAACAAGAATCAATGCTGAGTGTATGATTGACTGCATCTTAATTGGATATTTTGGTTGACTTTTCAGGAGATTCTGGTGGTTCATCTGCCCAGGATGAACTTGGCATGGATATGGATCCGAGTCATCTTGCTGGGTCACCCAATTCACCATCATCTTCAGGTGGGTTCCGTCAGTTTTCTTCAAAAGGACTGGTCTATGTAGAGAGGACTTGATGTGCACTGCCTTATTTTGGTGGAATATTATACTTTGTACAAGACATATTGTTTGCTCCCCAAAGAAATTCATTTTCCAGAATGTAGGTGCCCGTGGTCTTGGGAACATTCAATTGGTCATCAGATAACGTCCTGAATTATTGAATGAAACTCCCGACCTGATATGCCCTTTTTCGCGGCATCGGCGGTTTGGAGATTTTGGCAGGAATAGTTTCCTTCGCGGTTCGTATTTCTCTTGCTTTATTTGTATTATTATGCTTCACTGACCATTAATGATTTTCTAACAGGTGCCTGGGATGAGGAGTTCAGAAAAAAAAAAAAAAAAAAAAGATGGGTCGCCAGACTTTTGATAGTTTATTTTGTTTTATTTTTTCCGCACTTTCACAGCTACTGCTGTATTACAAAGTTGTCCCTTTTGGATTTATATTTGATTTTGCTGAGATGTGTTGGTTGTCGCTGGGTAGATTCTGTTAATGATTTTTTAAGGCATTTGACATCTTAGTATATTGTGTTTCAGGTAAACAACCAGAAAATCCTTTGTTGTTACTTGGGCAATACAGTGATGACGAGCTAGATGAGGAATCAAGTAAAAGACTTGACCATGCCACTGAGGAGAAGTGCACTGTTGACAACGATGAACAGGTGATTTCTAGATTACCCATGTTTACTCACTTGGCTGTTGGGGAGCAAGGTGTATTTTCCATGCAATATATTGCTCGTGAGCATGGTTTTATGATTCACGGATCAGAAATTGGAGGTTTAAGCAACCTATTTTCTTAATAAGCATGACGTTAGTTTTAAATTCTTGTGGAAGTAAGTTAATACTTGAATGAATTAAGGATCAGCTTGAGCAAGGCACTCAAAGATCTGAGAGAGCTTGCAATTTCCAGAACGTGAGCAATGATACAAATTGTAATCTCAAATAAACTTAAGAAAAAGAGTCCAATTCCATGAGCTTGAACCAAGGAGTTAAGGTGGGACTGTGGGTTTTGTAACTCTGTAAAATTTTGCTTAGATGGGTTTCTTTTAGAATTCATCTTTGTACCATCTGGTTATTTTCCCAAAAATTAAGTTCAAACTTGAAACTTCAGAATCTTTAGGCTTTATTCCAGATGTCTTTCTGAACTTTGGTCTATCAAGTATTATAGAATTTTACGTACTGTGGGATAAGTTCCAGATTTTGGGTAGTGGTGTGTTCTCAATTCTTGTCACGTGTGAACTCCATATTTGTTCTGTGTCAAACTACCTGCGTGCCTCATCTGCAGCAGACAATGGTTTTTTGCTGCTGGTAATACCTGAATTTATAATGCAATAGTTCCAAGTTTAGTTGCATGAAGAAGAAGTGGGAGCGGTTTTGTATGTAGAAGATCCTAAGTTGGCTGAAAGGAGCATGTAGACAAGTATTTATTATATATAAGCACGAGTGAGAAAAGATGGCCCAATATTGTTTTTACAGTAAATTTATGCACTAAACACAGATATAAGTCAAATGCGAGACAAGAGTCCTAAATCTATCATACTTCTGTTCTCTTTTTCTTCTTCCTTTCATATGTTTGCAAAGAGAAGTCTGAATTTCTTCCCTGAGATTAGTTTGGATGCTCCCATCCTATTTAGGAGCGCGCACCCACATTGGAAGCTCCCTGCAACTAAGGTTCCAAGTTCTGTAGTAAACTTGAAGGGTTTGTATTCTTTCCAGGCAGCCACATTGGTATTATGTGTTTCAAATGCTAATTTTATTTCCCTGTTTCAAATGAAATAGGTAAAGGAACCCACCAGTGTGGAAACTGAGGATGTGAAAAACAGTCCAAGCACAGACCTTGATGCTGAAATGGATAAACCACATGAGTTAGAAACAGGCGCTATCTCACTGGATGCTTCACAGAACCTGGAGGACATTTACAGTAGAGAAATTGATTCCGTTGTCGCAGTTGATACTTCTAAAGAAGTGGTTTCAGTTGAAGAAACCCCTGCTCCAGGAACTGATGTACAATTGACTGGGGATCTGGTTTCAAGTTGGAAGGTAGTGTTGCATGAAGAGAGCGGTCAGTATTACTACTGGAACACTGTGACTGGGGAAACTTCATGGGTAGTGCCTGATGTACTGGCGCAGGGAACTGAATTGACAGGTGAGCAGAAAACTGCTCCTAATTCTGAAGGTGTGGAATTGGAAGGATCTATGGCTATAGGTCAGGCTGGCAGTGTAATACACGAGACGCAACAAACATGTGAAACTGTGGCCCAGATGAAAGAGCTGAATAATGCAAGTAAAGTTGATGGGTCAGAAGAGAAAAGGCAGGGTAATGATGCCAAGCAAAGTGAGTTGACTGATGCACTCTTGAGCAATGGGGGTAGCACAGGTGTTGATTCTGAGAAGTACCTCTGCAATCCAATGGTTGATGAAGAATACGACACAGATAATGATCTTGGTACTTCAGTTTTGAAGGACAGCGAAAATTTGTTGGACAAATTAAAATCACTGGAAGGGTAAAGACTTCTGCTTCATCTCCTATTGCGGAATAGTCTATATTGTTGATGCATATAAACTGTTTCCCTGTAATTAACGTTTTATCTTTATTTCTTCCTTTCTGTTGATAATTGATATGTTTCTGTTGCAGGACCCACGGGCAAGTACATGACTGGATATCGAAGTATATCTTGGAAGTTGAGATTAGGCTCTCTGATATCAAGTCACTTTTGCCTTTTGGATCATCATTGCTACCTTTCTGGGTGCACTGTGAGAGGCAGCTTAAAGAGCTGGAAAGTGCTTTTGACAATCAAGTTTCCCAAACCTTCTATGGCCAAACACGGGAAGCTGAATCACCACATAAATCTAGGGAAATTGAGGGGGATGAGATTGAAGCAGGCGGAAAAGAAAATAAAGTAGTTTGCTCTGCTTCTGTTGATGTCGTTACCTCATCACCTGTCCTAAAAGATTCACAACATGAAGCTTCCAACGGTAATGTTTCCCCTGCTGATGCAATTGATTATCCTGCATCACTCTCAGATAGTGGTACCGAAGGGAACAGTGGAGTTCATGAAGCTACACAATTGTCTGAATTAACTCCCCAGACTGTGGAAGACGTGGATATGGACGTCGACATGGAAGTTGAAGATGAAGTTCCAGCAAGTGGTTCAATTGCCAGAGATTCATTAGTGACTGAATGTTGTGCTCCAGTAGAACAGCCTATTCAGGAATCTTTTGTGCCACCAGAAGCTTTTGATATTCCACCCCCTCCTGATGATGATTGGATTCCACCCCCACCTCCCGATAACGAACCCATTCCCCCACCGCCGCCTGATGACCCTTCTGAACTCTCATATCCACCACCTCCACCAATTTATTTCGAAACAGTACAATCACCCTCTTATATGGAACAATACAGTTTTTCGTACCCAGGTTCTAATTTTGATTATTATGGTCAAGCAACCGCAGAATACCCAACCCCTAACGTTCCTGTGCCCCAACCACCACTTTATTTTGAAGCAATGCCTAGCACTTATCCTGGTGCTGCTCCTGCTGTAGTTAACCCTATTGATCCCGCTGCGTATTATGGCCTTCAAGATGGAGCAGTCCTCCCCACACCAGTAGTAAGTGGTGCACAATCTTCAGTGTTGTACAGTGAATCAGGTCATGAAACCCTTGGGTCTGCTCAAGTCGGATCTTTGGAGTCACATACAGAAATGATCTGTACTTCGTTGTCAAATACCGAGGTTGGTGTTTCTGCAGTTAATGGTGCTACTGAAAAGGCATTAGTGGACGTTCCTTTTACTGTGGCTACCATCCAAGCTCCAGTCACTGTTTCAGTGGTAGACACTGCTCCTGCATCATCTACCACTGCTGTTGCTCCTTTGCCTGTTGCTACTAAATCAACTGCCACCAATGCTCAGTCTAAAGGTAAGGTTTCCAATGTTCCCATTGTTGCATGCAGAACAACCTACTACTGCTGCTTTGACTCGAACTTAGGAGTCTGTGCGTACTTTCATGTGCAGTTTGGTTCACCTATTCATATATTCTGTCAAATATTAGTGGTTGCCAAGTTATGATGGTACCCAGTTGTGCAGCTGCTGGGGTTGTGAAATTTCAGAGAATTCAATCCATTCTTTGTCGTTTAATAGAATCCTTGTTTTGGTTTTATAGAACCTTTAGTTGGACGGTTGCTGTCCAAATCATTTTCCTCCGCTAATACCTGAACTAGGGCCATCTGATAGTTGGACATGATGTATTTGTCTATGAAGATCGTTGCAGGATAGTGTAATCTTTATCTTCCATTTTTTAGAGAAAGTTCACCTCAGAAAATGACCTTTTTATATATTGTTTGGTTGGTTAAGCTTCAGTGAGTTTGTTTCATGTAATGATTTTTAGTTGCTCATTAGACAGCAATTCGCATAATGGTGATTCCAAGATTTTGTTTGATTGTTTGGGATTTTTTGCTCCCTCACGCAAACAATGGTACGTTGTATACGAGCTTTGTTTTTGTTGAAGGTGTTTGCAATGGACTCATGTTATTTTCTGTTTCTCAGTTTTGCGCAGCAAAAAACGGACAGTTGCTGCAGTATCCACTTTGAAGTCAAATAAGAAGGTCTCCAGCTTGGTGGACAAGGTAAACCCTTTGTTCATTATGTTACTTCATCAGCTTAGGCAGTGGATTTTCATCATTGTTCATGGATACAGCATTTTAATTGAACTTAGTATTCAATAAATTTGTCTAATAGTGGAAGGCAGCCAAAGAGGAGTTGCACGAAGACGAGGAAGACGAACCTGAAAACACGTATGAGATGTTAGAGAAGAAGCGACAACGGGAAATAGAGGTGCAAATGAGTTTTGGTTCCTGTTGGATAATCTGTATGCTAGCTGCTTCTGGTGCCTTACCATCCTTTTAATTGCAGGAATGGCGTGCACAGCAAATTGCCAGTGGAGAGGCCAAAGTTAATGCTAATTTTCAGCCTCTGGGTGGTGATTGGTAAGGAATCGTAAACCTATCTTGCAATGACGATAATGATCTAAATCTAAATTTCAGGATACCTTGTTGTAGTGAATGGTGCTTTGAAGCTTCAAAAATGCTGCCCGGTGTTTATTATTGTGTATGACGGAGAACATTTTTTGTAAAGGGGTCGATAGACGCTGCATAGGAAGTTTATTTTGTTTGATTTCTGCACATCTGATTCTAACACAGTATTTTCTTCTCTCCTTCTATCTGAACCACGCACGCGAACCTATACAAAATTACAAACATACGCACTTGCAACTCATACAAACATGCGCACAGGCAAGCACTCACTTGTATAGTTGTATAGGATAATGATTGTTGAAATATTATCTATAATGGTTCACTTCTATCAGGTTCATCGGCTGTAAAAGCTGCATAGCTGTTGGCCTGTTTCTTGATGGCTGTTTAGTGTAGGATTAGAAAAATATCTGCTTTCATCTGGGGCTGATAGGTGGATGCCAAGATGGAGTGTTTTGTTTGCTTGCTGCTTCTTTTTTGGCTACATTTTTTGAAATATTTTGTGTGGCATTCTGCATTCTGCTGCCTTTGTTTTTTGACTCCATTATCTGTCGCTCTCACGCATGCAGTCCTTCATTTTATTTTTTGATGATCATCCTTCTCTTATATGTCCAATTCAATGTTTGATTATTCAGGCGTGAACGGGTGAAGCGGAAGAGAGCTCAATTGAATCGTGAAGCTGTAAAGAATTCATTGGAGTCTCCTACTAATGGGAACCATCTGCCTGATCTGAGCGAAGTTTCAAGAGATCTTCCATCGGGATGGCAGGTATAGAACCTCCTACAGTATTAGGTCTTTGTATTTAATCTAGCCTGTACAGAGTGGTAATCTGAAACTGGTTAAACTAAACAATGGCCTGCTGGCACATTTTAAGAGGCCATTTATTGGACACTGGTGTAGACTGTAGATGGTCAGGCAACTTGGGCCAGATAAAGCCGAGGCCTTTAATATTGTTTTGTTCAAATGCAAGGGCGGGCCATACTAGCAGTAGCAGAGATAAGTCCACTATGAGGCCCTAGGCATAAAACCACGACTTATGATTCAGGTAGGATTGGATGTCGAGTTTCTATATGAAAACTGAGAGCGTTTTGAAAACTACTTAACAATTCTATTTCTATCAGTTGCTTCGCTTTCCTAATCTAGCTAATGTGGTCGGATGGGCTAATGGAACCTCCATTTGGTATGGAAATTTTTAAGAAGTGTACTAGTGATGCTGATGATTAGTTTTCCAAAAGATTTAGCACCCAGTTGCTAAAATCATGATATTTCAAATTAAAAAATGAAGTGGTTCCGTGTATCGTTTTTCGATTTTTTTCGCACCAAATTAAAGTACTCCTCGTGTACTTTAACTTGTGCGAAAAAAATCAAAAAACGATACACGGAACCACTTCATTTTTTGATTTGAAATATCATGATTTTAGCACCTGGGTGCTAAAATCTTTTGGAAAACTGGCTTCTTCTTAGTTCTATTTTTCTTCTTGGATTATGGTGTTTCCTTGCGTGTGCTTGATTTAGATCTTAATGCATGAATAGGAAAGAATAGTTTGGACTTTTTTTTGGTGAGTATATGTATTGATCTCGGTTTCAAGTCGTTTCCCATTAAAATTTTCCTCATGCCTACATCTTTTCCCGTTATCTTCCAGGCGTACTGGGATGAATCCTCAAAGCAATTCTATTATGGAAATACCATCACTTCTGAAACAACATGGACAAGACCTGCAAAATGAGAAGTTTAATAGATTTCGAGGGGACAAACCTCCTTAGCTTTTGTATTTTGGAGTTGTAAATGTAACGCCCTCCATATTCTCTCTTTCATGTTGCGCTGTTGCTTCTTCTTGTATCCAATTTTGTTGTGTTGCCAAATACAATTGGCTAATGCCTTATTCTTTGCGATGTATTAATTCATATAATCTAGTTTCCTGTTATTTTTCGGCGTCACATTGTTATTTTGGAGTGGTCAATTACATCAGCGGTCTTGTTTCTTTTAGGTTTTGGTGCCTCTAAGTCCACTAGTTGTGTTGTGTCGACTAAAGTGTGTGAACAAAACACGAATTGGCACGGGGGAGTGCAATATTATTGTGGTCTACTTGGCATATTTTCTAAACCGACGAGGCGCAATTGAAACAGGGAAACAGTGAAATGCAGTAAAAAGCCACGGTGCCGCCAAGCTAGGTCAGTTGCAGGTAATGTATGGGGATCAGGAGGCTTATAACTGCATACCCTAATGCTCTGTTTGGGAAGATTGGAAATGTTATAGATGTGAGATCAAATGGAGAGATTTGATGTTCAATTTTGTAGACTACACACAGAAGTTTCATTTATAGATGGCTTTTGAAACTAGAACAGAAAATTGAATTATAAGATACAAGAGTGTTGTGTTTATTTGGAATAATTGTACACTTGGGGCATCCCAAACAGTCTAGACAAATTTTTAGGCAAAAATGTTACTCCTGAACAGTGTGTATTTTTCAATTAAATTACTTATCTCTTTTAACACTCCAAGAATTCTCTCTATTCTCATTAAACGCTATATAAAATATTACTACAGTTAATATTCAACTACTGATTTCTTGCTACCAGGAGAAGAAATTTCTCACTCCATTTGGCATGTGTGCATTATACACAACATCTACAAATTCAATCATCAAATAACTAGAAATTCCCAGAATAGTTTAGGTTTCTTCCCCAACAGAAATTGTGCCCTTGCCCATAAAAAAAAACGCCCTAAATTCATACCCAGATCTGTACATAAACAGAGAGAGAGAGAGAGAGAGAGAGAGAGAGAGGGTTCATACCACTTACTTGATGTGGTGAAGAAGATAAAGAGGAAGAAAAAAGGGGCTCATCGAGAGAGGATGGATGACTGACAAAAAAGATCAAAAAATGGGTTCCCGAGTGTATAGTACCTCACTAGATGAAGGGAGGTGTAGCACGGGACTGTCGCTCGAGGGACAAAGACGAGGTTCAAGGCAAGGCTCTTCGAGCTTGATTTTCTAAGAATGCTTGATTTCTTAAGAACAGCTAGGTATTGTGGCGATAATCAGAGGATAAAGAGCGAGCTGTGCTTGCCCTTACAATCAACTCCATCACGACGAAACTCTCAAATCAACTTTCTCGTGTGAACTATCACAAGTTATGCTTTCATAAGCCCTTATTTGTTTGAACCTCGCCCTTCACTTTAAGGCTATACCATTTAAGGTGCTGCATCATTCAATCTTAAGTCATGAACAAATATAGCAGCATAGCCCCAGCAGGAAACTAGGTTTCCTTCTCTCTTAATTTCTCCCTCACTTTTTCTTTCTTTTATGGTTTCACAATTCAAAAGCTAACATAGCCCAAGCTTGTGGAAATCATGCAAACTATCGACTGGCACGCAACAAAAATCCATACAGAGATGAGAGATACCATTCAAACCTTTTCAGACACAAGAAAGATGCATTTAAAATTATTAAATCCTCAGATCCCGGTAACAAACAATTTAGCATATGCTGTCTGCTGCCGGGGGAGGGGGACAGAGAATTGGAAGAAAAAGCAGGAAACCCGGCTTCTTGTAAAAATACAGACAACATATCTTTCCTCCATTAGGAAAATAAGAATACAAATAACGTAGTAATTCAGTCCAGCCGTTGTCATTTTCGTGAAGGCTCCTACTTTTGCCTCTTATAAATCTTTGCTAAAAATGATTTCAGCACTGCTTGCACAGCTTTGCTAGGATGAGCTTCAATAGAGTTGTTTAGCTTCTCGTAACTCTTGCTCTCGTACTCCTCAAATACGCCCTATAACAAGAATGAGTATAACATTTAACAAATGCAGAAGCTTGGTACCCTACAGCCTACCAGAGTTTAGAGTTTGCTAGTTCCTGTAGAAAGCAGTGTTTCAAATTACCTTAAGACATTGCTTTTGAAAACACTAACATCTCTTATTTCTAGCATTCTAGTCAGAAGGGGTTCATTTCCACACACACACACAAAAAAAAAAAAAGGTAGGTCCAAAACAAGTTTCAAAATCCATCAGCAAAAACAATTTTTCTGAGAGGGGTTCCAGAAAACTAACTCTGAAGCAGCAACCAAATGCTTGGAACTCGTCTGCAAACTCGCACAAACAGGGAAAAAAAAAATGGTAGAAGGAAAAATTACAGATACCTGAAGGTTGATAGCATTATAAATTTCCTTCACTTTTGCAACACAGGCTGGATCATCTTTTCCATAGTTGTCCTGGAAACATGCACAGGGAAACAGGTCACCCATATGAGACAGCTATTACAGTACAGACTAAAAACAAACCAAATATTTTTGTCTCTATAAAAAAAAAAATTGCATTTGTTAGTTTTGTGTCGATTTTTTGTGGATTATTGGTTTGTCACGACGAGAGGAATCTTAAAGGTAAAAAAAATTTATAAAAATATATAAAAAGTTCACTAATGAGAAAAATAATCCTAAAGGTAAAAAAAATTTATAAAAATCTTTAAAAAGTTCACTAACGAGAAAAATAATCCTAAAGGTAAAAAAATTTATAAAAATATTTAAAAAGTTCACTAAAGAGAAAAATAATCCAAAATTTTGTGGATTATTGGATTATTATTGTCTTTATTCACAAAAAATTTAGTTTACTTAATAATTTTTTACTTTTTAGATTCCTCTCATTGAGACGAACCAATAATCCACAAAAACTCGAAAGAAAATTAACAAATGCAAATTTTTTTTAATAAAGACAAAAAAATAAACCATTTGATTTATTTTGCCAAAGCACCCATTAATGAAGGTAAAATACGTCTTACTTACAATCAACAACTTCTTTTGTTCCTCATTAGCAAGTTCCATAGCTTTCACGACCAACCAAGAACACTTGTAGTCTTCAATATCTGTCCCAATCTGATAATGCAAAAAAAGGTAAGATTTCTAGCTCTCCAGAAAAAATGACTAATGAACCAACTGGACTAGCCCCAAATGGCCAGAGCTCTTGCACCTCTAGGAGGTCAACCGGACTCCTAACATACTAAAATTAAAAGAGGTCAGAGATTAATAGACAAGTCCAACCGTGCAACTTACCTTTCCAATCACATCAGGATGACCGTAACAATCCAGGTAATCATCCTATAAGTATATCAACAAATAATTGATTAATACATAAGCAGGCAAACTATGAGGAAAGGGACTAGAAACTTTTTGTTTAGAGTGCAAGAAGACTAGAGAGGAAGAAAGAGAAACTTCAGATCTCATAACAATATGCTGGTCAGGTTATATTCAGCTACTATAAGGTTACTTCAGATTCCAGTGATTTCTGGTGACAAAAGATAAAATAAAACCATCCATCCTGTAAAACTTGCCTGCACTTGGAAATAGGTTCCCATTTCAACGAGTATGATCTTTACGTCAGTATGATTTTCCAGATTCTCACCTGCCATAAGCAGCGCACATGCCACCTGGATGCACATCGTAACCACAAGCTAGTTAATCTCAAGTAGGTTCACAAAACCCTCAACTAGAAAACAATCACAAAGAAGAACCAAAAACTATAGTATTAGAAATCAACAACTTTGACAGGTTCCCAGTAAACATAGAACTTTTCAACATGTTATGCTTGGGTACGTCCCAAGTCGGACCTACCAATCCTTAGGTCAAGGACACTAGGATTCTGTTCGATAATCCTATATCTAATAGGTTCAATCTATTTTCCAAGAGAAATTGTGGTCACAAGGTCCCAAGGTCATTTCATGCACAATATGATAGTTCCTTTCAAAGTTAGTGCAGTAAACTTAGTATACTAAAATCGGCTTTCTAGTTGAGTGTCCAACTAGAGAATGTCCGATGGACACATGACAAAACCCTCACTCAAGTCTCGAGTGCCAGAAGAGGTTACTTCATTCTTTTCGAAAAGTACATGTAAAATACTAAGGCATTGCATATGAGGCATCAAATAGTATTTGACTAAGAATAAATATAGGGCTACAGGAAACATATGCTATGTCTCATGTTAGGCCCGGCATTGTGGATGAGGCATCAAATTTCTTCTCAAACATTTAGCAAAACTGAAAAGTCAAGAAGAAACAAGACATTCCCATTTCTTTCCTAGTTGGCCATCCTTGGGCCATGTAGTTCTTGGAAACATGGTCATTGGTAGTAACTAGTAAGAGTCCCAAATGTAAAGCAGTTCCATCTTAAAAGAAAACGAAGAGATGAACAATATTTTCAAGAATCAAAACAATAAAGTCCCATTTGTGCACATGAGGTATCGGCAATTACGGGAAAAATGACTAGATAATTATATACAAGCCACAAGGAAGAGAATATTCACTCACTGGCAGGTAAAATGAATAGTAAGCAGTTTTGTACTGAACAATCCGATGGTGACTGCACGAAAACACAACGGTAATTAAATAACAGATTGGATATTTTATCAGATTTAAGATCAGATAAGAAAGAAGGGCAATTATTAGGAATTCTCACTTACAGAGGAATTGAATATTTGGCTAAATCTTTCTCTCCTTCAATTGTGGTGATCAAATCTATCATCTGTCCACAGGCTGTTTGAAATTCTACCTGCGCAAACATGGTCAAGATTAGATCCAAACATCTTAAATAAATGACCTCTCAACTTGTCCTCTTCTATGCAAAGATAAACCAACCTCATTGAATAGATCCAGCAGATCAACATAATAAGGCTTTCCCTTAAAATGCTTTTTGATAATTCTTGGAATATGATTGCGGAGTACAATGCCATCATTCGCAGCAATCAAACCAACCTACAACAAGAAGTCCAGAATTTCATATCTTAGTCCATTCGAAATAAATATTACAACCATGTTAGTTACGATTAAAGAAATACATGAAAGAGAAACAAAATTTCTCATTATGTAGACTCACAAACCTTGGGCAGTCTGAACCAACATGGCTGACCTCGGCGTGTGTGAGAGTTATCCATAATATCATCAAGGACAAGAAAATATGCTTGAAGCTGCAAGAACCATTGCAAGTGTTCAATACCATGAAACATTATATGAAACTACATAAGAGTTCAAAATGACAGGAAAAATGAACAAAGAAAAGCTGGTCTGACCATAAATGGGAATGATATTATGGAGTCATACCCATTCAACGCACCACCCAAGTGCACATGCAAGAAAAACTTCATCATCAGTTAATTCCCCTCCTTCCTTCAGCAACTTGTAGCTGTCAATAACTGAGAGGCCTCGGTTCAACTTTCCTGCATGGCAAACGAATCAATATGAACAGTTAAACACTTAAAACTAATATTATACCAGAAAAATCATCCATGTAGTCAACTTAAACTAGGAGTAAATAAATTGCTCTGATGAAGCAGAAAATTGTAAGTAACATTGATGTAATTCTTTAGTTATCACCTCCAGGTACATTGTAGTCCAGCATCTGCAACAAAACAAAACAGACAACAATTAGTACACAAACTAATTCTTAGGATTAATTAAATGCTTTGTAAATTTAATCCCTAAGTGCCTGTTTGTGTGACGGGACTATTTACTGAATGATACATAACCCCGCTGAATATACAATCCCATTGGATAAAAGATTATCGTATTACTAATACCACACCCCCATGGTATTGTACATCCCACACTTTGTGTGACTACATAAACGGGGCATGTTTAACCGGGGTCGTAAATATTTCTACCAAAACCCCAGATATTTGATCACTTTGGATATGCATTACAATCCAATGCTCACATCCAGTCAAACATACGGGCCCTTAAAAATCCATGACGGCTCACCTACTCACATGCAAATATCCAAGCTATTGAAGAAATTTAAAACAAATGCAAACGCAAAGCCGCATGCACACAAATCAAAACAAATAACCAAAGTAGATTCATCAAGAGATTTCTTGCAGCTGGCCTTCAAGAGGCCCAAAAATACAATACAGAAGCTCATTCTTGAAACCATAGAACTAAAATCGCAATGCCAAAAGGAAATTTGTAGACAGATATTCATGTGGTAATATGCCTATCAAAATTTACATGTCACAAGCATGTATGCAATTGTAACTTGCAAGCTAACAAGTTGTCACAATAGACGAACTCTAGTTGTGTGTGTAGTATCCCCATCTCTTTTTCTCCTTGCAGTTGTACCCCCGTGTCTTTTTTTCCCCACTTCTTTTCATGGTAAAGTGCAATGAACCCATGAGTTTTTTTGTTTGTTGAACTGGGTATTTATTAGAGGAGAGAGAAATATCAAAATCAATATCACATATTGGATTTAAACTCTAGTAGTGTTGCATGCTCTGATGAAGAAAAGAAGAGTCACAGATCCACGTTTATGAAGAATAAATCAGCAAAATCTTTTTTTCCCCTTTTCGTTCTATGATATTGTGAATCAAAGTCCTCATCTTTCTGCACTGAAAATTGACTTTCGATGCAAAAGTTCCAAGAAATCACTATCCTGAAGCTCAATTGAACGCAAAAACGAAGAAAACAAAAACTTCTTGACATTCCAAGATCCAATCCTTTTGGTAACTTGGGTTTCTGGCCGGCTTTCACTCACCTCGACTCATGGACCAATCACACCGTCCACATAGACCAACCACACCGTCCACGGCTAATTTAAGCCGGACAAAGCTCCTTTCGAAACAACCCATGTACAAATTTAACGGAAAGGCTCAAAGAAATACAATTTAAGTCTTGGGTAATGCATATATGCAGTGAAAATATTTAATTAATATAACACAGAAAGAGAGAGATGTGATGAATGTGTCGATACAGGTATGAGATACATATATGTATAGAGGCCTTACTCGCTCGACCCATTGACGGGAATTATCGGTGAAGTCGAAAGCAGGGTCATGGAGTAGCTCCGATTTCAGAACCGAGTACACTTCCAGGAATTTCGCCTTCAGATCGCTCATTTTCTTCACAGAGAGAGAGAGAGAGAGAGAGAGAGAGAGGGTGGATGCGGATCCTGTCGTCTCTGTGCGCTTATGAGAGAGGGAGGGAGAGTGCTGATTGGTACAAATTGAGAGAGAGAGAGAGAGTGTCTGTGAGTGAGTGGGGTACTTATTAACAGGAAAAAGAACAATGATAAGTACACACCCTCTTAAGGGAGTCACCTTTCACATTCGTGACTGCCTGCGTGAATGAAACAGCAACGATGGCGTGAAAGTGTCTTTCGCAATTCACGAATATGAACTATTAAAATTGTGACAACGAGGATCGAGAACGTGAGCAAAAATAGCCGTTGATTGTTGAGATAAACAGCTCAAAATACAAGATTCCCAATTCTAGCATAATGCGAGGATGGAAGCCAAAGCTAAATCACGTAATACTCGTGTATGAGCGTGAGAAGGACAACGAATGCTCGAGCATGGAAATGTGTTTCAAAAATATATCCAAGTAAACTCCAAGGGGCTGACCTAGTGGTCAAGGCCTGGGATGGGGTTTGCTCCCTCTAAAAATCTCAGGTTCGAAACCTCATGGATGCTATCAACTCCTTTGGAGAAAGTTCATACAGAGCTTTGCTCTGGCTTTAAATGGGGTGGGGCTCTCGCTAGTGGACGGTGGGATTTTGGTCTCTCAAAATTAGTCGAGGTGCGCAAAAGATAGCCCGGACACCTAATTATCAAAATATATATATTCAAGTACTAGGAGTCACAAGAGCGATGATTGAAAGTGAAAGCGTAAAGTTAAAATAGACAACAAAAGCAAGGGCCATAGTGATAAAATCTACCTATATATGCAGTGAGAAAAAAATATTTGAGCATTTTTCTAATACTACTGTCTTTTTTGTTTCGACGATTAAGAGTGTTTGCGTTAGCTTAAATGCACATCGATTAATTTCTTTTGTCATAGGGAAAAGTAGGTAAGGCGCCGTCTTTATAGAAATATATCACTAATGGCATTTACACCCCACAATTTATAAATGATGAGAGGAGACAGCCAGTAGTAGTAGGTAAAATGCCAATTGAGATTGTGGGGAGAAAAATATACTCTTACCAATTTTTAACGATGCAAGTCATTATTTTTAAACATTTTGATGGTCAAATATTTGTGTAAAAATCAGGTTAATTTAGCATCATTAATCATCTCAACCAATATTGACGGTCCATTCAGTTTCGATTGATTTTACTTTGCAGTTAGCTTAGCTTTGGGCAAACTTTTTTAAGTTCTTATTAAATTTTTTGAACATAGAAAAAAGGGGTCTTTGAACTAGATGCAAAGATCAAAAAGACAAACACCTTGTTTGAAACACTTTCCGGAAATTTTTTTTTGGAAAAAGTAGCGGGACCCCCCTTTTCTCTCTCTAACTTTTCAATTATTATTCTCATTTCTCACTCTATCTCTCTCCACCTTTTTTCTCTCTCCACAATCATTACTCTCATTTCTCTCTCTACCTTTTTTCAAAAACACTTTTCAAAAAACCAATTTCGGGCTTTTTGAACTAGCCATTCTATCTATTTGGTCGATAAACGATGGTTATCGGCCTGTTTCACCTCTTAAGTTCTTGATTTCCAATTGGTCTAGTTCATAAAGCCATATTAATTAAGGGTATCCACAATGGGCTTTTAAAATGGCTCTTAGGTGAGGCTCTTAAAATTTAGCAAGTCATTTGGTCAATTATGGTCTTCAATGGGCTCCCAATACAGGCTCCTAAGCACCTCATCAGATGAGTCCAGCCCAATAGGAGATTGAATATCATTCAAACCTTCAATAGCATCACTAAGACCTACATAAATGATTTTATTTGAAAATAGAGAATGCTCTTGCTAGCCCATCGAGTACACATATGCTATCTAAATTTAGCAATCTCTAGGAGTGAAAAATGGACCCCAATTAGGCTTACGTGTACACCTTATTAGTCACCTTAGGAATTATTTTTAGGGAGCCCACTGTGGAAGTCCTAATAAAGTAAATGAAAAATTTAGAAAAAAAAAAAAAAAATTCTTTGTAAGTTTCTGATAAACCTATGGTACTCTCTGCACTCAAATAGCTTCACAGCTCACTGCCATAATCAGTTGAGACCACATGAATTATCGATAATCCCAACAGCAGTCCCATTATTTTTAATCCTCAACCAAATCTGATTTTAGTCACCACACCTACTAAAGAAACAAGTCATAAATAACCCGAGGGATTGTCATTGTGGTTAATTGACTTGCCTCGGTGAGACTTACCAACTTAAGGTTGCAGGGTTAATTCCGCTAAACAGCGATTTGTTCTTGGAGCCATCTCACCTCATCAAAAGAGTGAAACGGACTAAAAAGATTAGTCCAATTCATCGAGATACTCTTCGTTGCTAAAAAGAAAAAAGAAACAAGCCAAAATGCTCAGGAAATATTCAAAGCTTTCACAATAAAGAAAAAGGTAAAATAGGACTGCTATTCTTTGACTTTGAAAAGCCAGCCTTTAATGTTCCCATATTTTGGTGGAAACTAAAAGTAAGTACTGAAAATATGGTTATGGAAAAGGACCTTAATAACTAAAAAAAGGGTAGAATCAAGAGACGATTGTTTCAAAGAAAATAGTTTAGTGAACACACCCTTTATTTGGGTGTGTATCATATACACCCCTATAAAAGTTACGAATTTTTTGTAAAAGTTACGATTTTTTTCCATAAAAGTTACGAAACACACCAAATGTTACGAATCATAGAAAATGTTACGAATCATATTGCTAAAAAGTTACGAAATACTAAAAAATGTTTTGATTGCTGATGAGGTGGCACAATCTGGATTACACAATAGGTGTATATGGTACACCTAAATAAGAGATGTGTATTGTAGCCATTTCCTAGTGAAAATAGATTGAAAATACAGTATCTTGGAGATATGGTAGAATTGTGATGACAAATACAAGTAGATAGCTTGTTAAGAATATTATAGACCGAGAGAGATATTTACATGCTTTAGTTCGTTTTCACTTTTCCTTTTGCACTTGGTATGTCTGGATTAGAGAGCGATCGAATGATTAATTTAAAGAGGGAAATAACATTTTATAACTAAAAAATGGCAGATAAAAAGGGGTATCTAAATCGTGAAGGTGGGCTAGATATACATATTTCCCTGTCGTAAAAAAGAAAGATACATATTCCCCAATCGATGGATATGCCATCGGGGAACAGGGGTCTCTGCAGTATACAAGATGCATTATACGGTATAGTGCGCATCATTCAGTCGTTCATTTCAACAATACACTGCTCAAATTTAATCCAAACAATCGACGGTCGGATTCAATTCATTGTTTAGATTAAATCCGAGCTGTGTATTATCGAAATGGACGACCGAATAAAAATGAGGATAAATGTCTAGTCTGACAAAAGGGCACGGTGGAGCAATGGTCTCTAAACTACTAAATAAATTTTTCTAACTTTAGATGATTTTAAATCGGCAACCTCTCTGGCATATTCGATTCTCCTGATACCATATGTACCACATGCCAATATTTGAAGACTAATTGAAGGGTAATTTGTAGATGGCATGTGAATTTCTGACCACCGTACATGATATTGACTTTGTTAAATGGTGGGGGGTTTTGGTTTTGAATAGGCCCAAGCCCAATTGCCTTTGCTTTAGAGTACAAAAGTGGACCATCATTGCTTTTATCACTTCACATGCATATGTAGACTGCACCTGTGTAACTTATGTTATCATAAACTTTTTTTAATATCTGGTTTGTATTTTGTATGGGTCATTGTATTTTTTATACTAATTAACAAGATGTCTGAGTCAACTTACGAGTACCTTAACTAATTTTGAAGGAGGAATTCCGTTGTCCACTAACAGAGACCCCATTAATAGCATGAACTGGCTGCCAAAAAATTGATAGCACGCCAGGCTAACCCCTTGAATTTCATTATATATGCAGTCATATATCTCCAGTACCCTTAAAGTTTGGAGTATTTAACCTTCATGAAATTCGCCTTTGCAACCTTGAAGATCAACCTCTTTAGTTGCATTCCTTCAAAGAAATAATGGCCTATTAATTTACGAATCACACTTGTCATCAATTTTTCTTAAAGAAAAATATATAAAATCATATGACTACGATTATCAAATCACAATATTTTATTCTTAAGAATGAAAATTACATTGAAGTCTACAGAATGAGTGAACCAAAGAAAATAGAGAAAGGTTGGTTGTTGGCATTCCAAATTTGACTGTGAATCCATTTAGTGCATTTGAGGTATTTCCATGAGAATCACAATGGAACAAGACGGCTTCTTGCAAAGTCAAAATACTGCTATATTGAAACTTAAATACTCCTTTTTTGAAACTTTGACTTCTTTTATATGTCAGTTTGGTCAAGTATCAAGAAGTGGTCTGGGTTTCAATAAAGGAGTGCTGGAGAAAGCACCAAAAATTTTCCAAACAATTTTCTTAACTTATGAGGTAAAAAAACCCAATCCCATTGCTGCAAGCTATTGACTCCGAGGTTTAAAGTACAGCAACAAAACAGTACAATTTGAAACAGATTTTTGGCTTTGAAAAACAAACAAGAGAGAGAGGGGGCTTTACTAAAACATGAAACTTCTTGTTTTTAACAGTGACAGAAAATTTATTAATCACAGAAAAAGATTTGCAGAGATAAAAAGGATCCGAGACAAGATGACATTATAGTTCACGACAAGGAGCTAGGGCACCCACACTCCCCTACCAATCATATGCAGCTCAGGACCCAAAAACAAGGTTGGCAAGAGGCCAACAAAAAACATCCCAAAACCTCCCCTTCTTCTAAAGGCAACCAAAAAAAGAAGCCAAAGAACCGAACACCTCTATCTAATAAATCAGGGACCCTTCCCTCCTCGGTCAACATGACTCTATAACGCTCATCATCAATTTCCTCAATCTGAGCAATCTTACTAATGATTTCCCCTTCATCGCCATCGTAACCACTTCCGAGAGATTTCTCAATACCTCATACGGCTTGAGTCTCGTTTAGAAAGATTCTATTCCTATTATTGATCCCCTCTGGAAAAATAGACAAATGAAATTGCAACTACAGCCTATAGACTGATTTCCTAAAAATGCCCATCACCTCATCAATTGGCCAAACTCTTCTTTTCCATCCTTCTTACCGGTCTTGGTTCCCAAAGGGATAACATTTTGATGCACCTCCTCCTTTTCCTTCCCAGGAATAGGATCAGATGAGTCCAGCCCAATAGGAGCTTGAATATCATTCAAACCTTCAATAGCATCACTAAGACCTACATAATCAACCCCCCATGTTGCTTCATTGAAGCTACACAAAGTCATTTGGCCTGCCTGAAGCCCGCTTGGCCCATCAGGCTTTTGCCCGGCCCAAGCCTGTCAAGTGGGTGGGCTAGCCCAGCCCGAATAATTCATGAGCTGCACTTGGGGCGAATAATTCTCGAGCCCAACCTTCAGAATGAGCCCAGATAAACTCCCTTAAATCCCTTTGTTCTTACCACACTTGATTATTTTTCCTCATTGGGCCAGTGCACAAGCACACAAAAATTAGATTTCTGACTTTGGAAATTAAACGGTAATGAATAAACAAGAAGTACCATCTATCTAATTAATTTGTGGACTTATGCATAATCAAAAAAATTCCTTATTTGGCCTGCCCGCCTGAATTTTGGCCCCCCCCAAGTTTTGGCCCGCCTAACTTGATTCGAAACAAATAAATGTAGCCCAGCCAGCCCGCCTGATTGGGCTAAGCCTGTGAGCTGGGCCTAGGCTTCACCTTGAAATATGGTCCGGTCCACACAAATTAAAAGCCAGCTAGGCCCAGCTCACGAGTGGGCTTGGGTTGAAAGTTGCGCAGTTCAGAGTGCTTTCAAATGACAAAAAAGATAAGACGAGACATTCTGACATGTTCTTTCTATGGCACAATATATGGTATAATATCACATGGAAAATGTACAGATTCCTTTCTTACAACCCACTATGAGAATACATGAATCTATTACTTTCCAAGCACTCTCACATCATAAATATTGAACAGAATAAAGAAGAACAAAAGACTGCTGCCTAAATAGGAAACACAATCACCAAAACTTGATCGAAGCACTGTTCAGAACCGACGCTCGTAGAAGTACGTTCACTTCGAACACACAACTCGGTACCCTTTTTTTCTCTTCATTTTTTGATTATCTCAGCCAGCTATGTACATACTTTCCTTCAGGCAGGCGCGGAAATTTTCAAAGGAAACAAGTACGAAGAACAGGGGCAACGAGCTACTCCTCACTTTCCTTTGGTTCACGTTCATCCAAAACAAATTCAGCATACAAATCCTTTAGAGCGATCACAACGGTGGTTATCAGTGGTCCCATTATTGCTCCCTGTGCAATAAACCCCAACAAAGACCGTTAATCAGAAAACCCAAATCAAACTTAAATGCCAGCCGTCTGAGAACTCCTTCCATAAGAGATTAGACATAACCATTTCACATTTGTGGATTGTGAGTAGTCAAATGGTAAATGAAGAGCATATAGGAGGAAAATACAAGGAAACCAATGTCATCACTCAATCAAAAAAGAGTTAACGGACACCATTCAAATGAGACAAACATCAACACTAACAGTTATCGTTTCATGAGCTGTGATCACTTCATATAACGATTTAACTCCTTTTTTATTACCAGGTGTAGAGATTATTACAGCATCTCGATAAGAGGCATCAAAATTTAACACCAAAAATCCTAAGAGCGAGCTTTAGAAATGCTTAACTATGTGCTTAGGTATGTTGCATTGAATTTTGAAGAGTGAGTTTTAGAAATGCTGAACCTTCTAATATTCTGACATTTGGTATTTGAGGCATTGACAGGAGATGCTTATATCCACCTATCAAATAGATCATTAACAGAGTCCTATGACTAAACTTCTACACGGAAAATTACCACATTTGTAAAAGGTGAAGCTCATCCTTGGGCATGCCGCACATATGGGCAAATCATACAACCTTGATTTATGTCTGGACAAGGAATATATATTCCTAGACTATTTAATGATGGAGAAGAAAGAACTAGCATAAGAAGTCAAGGAAGACCATGTAATGAAGAATCGTGTACGAGGAACGACAAAGGGGAAAGAATTGTTGACAGTTTACCTCCACTGCAGATCGGAACAATGTCATTCCACCAATGATGCTAAGGCCAGTAAGATATGCGCTATGTCCAGGTATATCTTCTAAAATTTCAGAGGTGCCATAGTCCATAACAAAAAGATGGATAATGGACAAACTGATTGCCACTATATATCTACCTTCCAACACCAACTGCAAAGCTGCTGGAATGGTTGAAAGCCAAGATGGGAATATTGGTAACAAAGGGCTGAGGAATGCAATTATGGTTGACACGTACAAGAAGTGTATTGAGTATAGTCTAAACAAAAGCCAAGTGAGGCATCCCTGAAATAAAGCAATCTCAGCAGTCGCCAACAAAACACCAGAAATAGCTTTGTTAAGGACTTCAACACATCGAATCCTTGCAGATTTTGAAATGGGAAGCATATGCATAACTTGTTCTGTTACCCCTCCGGACTCTGACGTAATGAGATAATACAAAACCCACAAGAAAACCATCGAATGAGACACGAAATTCAAAAGACCTGCTGCTCCAGAGACGATGGAGTTACCAATAGAGAACATAAGCTTTGTGCTCCCGCCTAGGACAGATAAACTACTTGCAAATACATGTTGTGCCACATCCATTCCTTGGATGGCAAACCCCTTTGCCTTTTCAACCAAATCCTCCCTGGTGATCAACAACTCCCTAAAGATTGCATCCAACTCAGTGTAAATTAGGCCCCATTCGCGATTCCTAATCCTATTCCTCAAACTTAACATTTTCTCAGTATATTGGGATGGGGTTACCAAAGCTGTGGAACGGTCAGAAGAATTTGCTGATGGGGTGATAACAAAGTGTTTAATCCCTGTGACAAACTCAGTCAAATTATACTGCAATGCATAACTATCAATCTGGTAGGAAACGGTTTCGTAACACTTTGTCGTGTACATATCTACCATCCCAGGCACATCATTCTCATCCATCCATTTCTTAACTCCAATCTTCTCTGCATAATTATTCTTTTCCACGTGCAATTTCAATGAGATCACTGCATCCTTCCCCTCAACTCCAATCTTATACGAAAAGAAAATCAACCCCGCCAAAAACCCAACTATCATTCCAACAATCAACCCAACAGCCACAATTGTTTTCAGCCTCTTAAGTATCCCCCTTGTGAAAAATGCACTAATAGCAGTACGGCGAAAACTATGACTCTTCTTAAACGACGAAACAGCCGACATTGTCGACTCAACCGAATTTGAGCTGAACATGAATCCCAAAGCAACAATTGAAGCCGACCCAATAGCCCCAATTTGCTCATAAACCATTACGAAAACCCAAAATGACACAAGCCACTGCACTATTTTGGAAAACCCACTTCGAGTTCGCCTCAAAGCTTCATCTTTCTTCCTTCTAAGTAGAATTCGATAACAAACATCACGAATGTCGAAAAGGGTACTCATAAAAACCCTGAAAACAGCCACGGGGATAGCTAATACAGTCTCTGTTAGCCCCAGTTTCAAGGGTTCGGACCAAAACCCGACTAGGGTTTGTTGAACCCCTCTTAAAGGGATTGAACAGAGTACGGCCCACAGAATGGGGCGTAGGTACTCTTCGAGGACTTTACATACGAAGTAGACTGTGAAAATAGTAAAGGCGAGAAAAGCGTGGGCCGTGGCTATGTACAACGCGAGACGTACCTGAGGGTCGCCGGAGGCGGCGGCCGGAGGCTGAGGCGGAGGAGCGTGAGTCTCCGGCGACGGCGAGGGGTTAGGGGGTGGTGTGGCGTTGGGTTGTTGCATGGAGGCTGATCTGAACATGTCTTTCCATGGCGGGGAAGAAGAGTTTGGTTTGGTGGAGTCGTTAGTTTCTGAGTATGGGACGAGTTCCATTTTCAGGAGAGAGAGAGAGAGAGAGAGAGAGAGAGAGAGAAACTGTGGAATACGATTGGCAAAGGAGGGAAATTGCTGTGAAGAGAGAGAGAAGAGAGAGAGTGAGTGACTTTAGGGAGAGAGAGAGAGAGAGAGAGAGCAGAATTGCAGAGAGATGGTTGGATCCAGGAATGTAACTGTTTGACGCAAACGATGGGGAAAATGATTGGAGGCGTGTAGGAAGCGTGTGGGCCCGTTGGAGTCTGCAAGATTGAGAGTAAAGGACGAAAATATCCAAATCGACTGGAATTGCCTGGCGAGCGGTCAGTTCACACTATTGAAAACTACTCCATTTTATGATAGAGAGGGACCTACAATCAGAAACCGTTAAAATTGACTTTTTCCATTTTCCCCTTCTCCACCAAGGGTCAACGCATACCTCAACTATTTTCTCCTCTGATAAAGTCTATTCACGCCCGGACTAAAGAATTCAAAAGAAATTGACATGAAATCGAACTTGGTCAATAATTGTAGGGAGCAAACCAACCAACCTACGGGACTCTCTAGGGGCTGATATCGACATTTTTACAAGGCATGTTCTAAGGCTGTAAATTATCAGCAATTTTTTATTGCTGAGAGCTGGGGGTAGTGATTGGTATCTTTCTGGGGCTCGTTTGGTTCCAAGAAAATTAATGACAGTAACACGTGCAGAAAAAGAGAGATCCTGAATTAAGAATTAAGTAGTCCAAGATAATGTTGCTAAAGGAGGCCTTAAATAATCTTTTAAACAAAAAAGGAGGCCTTAAATGGAAAGGTTATTGAGGCTCCTGGAGCAATGCTTCCCGCGCTCTTCATTAGATCAAATAATCGTGTGGGCTCTACACGTTTTGGTGTGGTGAGAAATGCTTTTGGAGCATTGCTTTGGCAGTATTGAATAATTTCCTTGGGACTCATCTAATATTGTGTACTGGATTATAAGCAACAAGCAAGAAACATCACAGAAGAAAAGATAAACTAACCCATAAACAAAAAACACAGAGAGCATACAAAGAGAACAAAATCTAAGGACAAGATTTTCTCAAGAAAAATTCAAAGTACGCGTATACGTGTAAATTCAAATTACCTCAATAGCAGACGGAAACAACGCCATTCCACCAATGATGCCGAGGCCGGTAAGGTACGTGCTATAACTGCGTACTTCCTCTAGAATTTCTGATGCACCATAGTCCATGAGCACAAGATGAATCATTGGCAAACTCATGGCCAATAAGTATCTCCTTTCCAACACCAATTGGACTGCCGCGGGAATTGTTGAAAGCCAAGGGGGGAAAATTGGCAACAAAGGGCTTATAAAAGCAAGCAGAGTTGACATGTACAAGAAATGTATTGAGTACAGTTTGAACAAAAGCCAAGTGAGACAGCCCTGAAACAGAGCAACCTCAGCTGTGGCCAAAAGAACACCTGAAATTGCATTGTTCAGAACTTCAATGTACCGAATCCTCGCAGATTTTGTGATTGGAAGAAGACCGATTACTTGTTCGGTTAGCCCACCGGATTCCGATGTAATGAGATAATACAATACCCAGATGAAAATCAGTGATTGCAACCCAAAGTTGAGAACACCCATTGCTCCAGAAATAACAGAATAAGCTATTGAAAACAAGAGCTTTCCACTGCCTGCCAGAAAGAATATGCTGCTATAAAATGCATTTTGCGACAAATGCATCCCTTCGGCAGCAAATTCTTTTGTTTTCTCTAATAAGTCATTCCTCGTGAGAAGTAATTCCCAGAAAATCGCTTCAAGTTCCTTATAAGCATTTCCCCACTCGCGACTTCTAACCTGATTTCCAAGACTTTGAAACTTCTCCATGGAAGGAGATGAGATCAAAGCTGCCTGATCTTCAGAAGACTTAGATGGGGCTTCTGTCGCAAAGTGCTTGATCCCACTGAAGAACTCGGTCAAATTATAATGTGAAGCCCAATTATCAATATGTTGAGAGACTGTCTCGTAAAAATGGGTGGTGTACCAGTCCAGTATTTGGGTGATATCATTGTCTTCCATCCACCTTTTTATACCCATCCTCTCTGCATATTTACTGTCTTGGACATGCGTTTGGAGCATAACCACCGCATCTTTTCCCTCAACTGCTATCTTCCAAGAAAAAAAGATCACACCGACCAAGAACCCCACAAGCATTCCAGAAATCAACCCAATTGCCACAAGGGTTTTTAATCTTTTGAGAATCACTTCCCTCAAAAATGTGCTAGTTGTACTTGTACCAGCACCGCTACTCTGACTCCTAAACGAAGAGAATACATCCACTGTTGCTTCAAGAAAACCGGTACAGGTGAAACTTAAACCAAGAAGTGCTACAGACCCAACACTCCCTGTTTGCTCATATGCAATTACAAAGAGCCCAAAAGATAAAAGCATCTGAACCACCTTGGCAAACCCATTTTTATTCTGACCCGAAAACTTTGATGTCGTTTGATGAAGAACAACTGAAAACCAGAGATCACGGACATTTACAAGGGTACTCAGGATAGCCTTTAATAAAGCGACTGGTACAGCTAACATTGTTTCAGTAAAACCTAATCTCAATGGCTCTGACCAAAAGCGGACAAGAGTACGTTGGATTCCTCTCAAAGGAATAGAACATAGCACTGCCCACTGAATTGGCTGGAGATATTCTCCTAGAAGATTGTAGATATTGTAGAGCAAGAATAAGGTCAAGGCAAGACCCGCATGGGCCGTGGCTGTATAGAGAGCAAGACGTACTAGAGGGTCACCTGAGAGGTTATTCTGGTTGGTCTCTGGTGGAGTGGAGGTGGGCTCCTGTGGCAACTGATTATCATTGTCGGACAAAGAAGCGTCGTTTTGTGGGGATGTATTACGACAGGAATTCCAGAAGGAAGCTGATCGAAACATGACTTGCCATGGGTTGGTGGAAGAACCACGACCAGTTTCAGAAGCATGATCTGCTTGGTGAAAGCCATCATTCTCAACCTGATAAACGAGTCATTACGTACAAAGCATAAGATTTTACTCCAATAAGTTGTACATATAGAGAGAGTATCTATTCTTAACTTCTCTTTCTGTAATGTCAGAATTAAGTTAACTAGGAGTGTAACCATGTAAGCCCCATTGCATACCAACATGAAGTGGGGACTCTTTCTGTTTCCGCTACATCATCTTATCCGGGACAAAGGCACTATTAACAGTTTACAGTTTCACGAGTGACTCCCATGATGTAGTAAGACTAAAAAAAATACTGGGGTTCCTAAAAGAAACAATATCAGCATTACGGGGAAGAACTGAAAATAATTTGCAGCAAGCTAACCTGTGTGAAGTTTACCTCTAAAATTGAAATTCCTTCTCCTGTTGACTGATTCCTAATGTCCTAATTACCATAGTTAAGTTGTTCACTTTCTTCTCTATTTGATAGAAAAATTCGAACCATTCTCATGCAAATCAGCATCAATTAAACTTTTTGTTGTTTCTGTTGGATCAGGTGCTAACCAACTCATCTAAAAGCAATTGCTATTAGAGGAAGGCACAACTTAATCTTAAAAGGCAGCGCAAAACCCTGCACTTAGCGGCAGGCGGACATGAGGCACTTCAACAATGCTACCCATACAACACCGACGGGTGAAGGCGGTCAGTCCTCCCAATACGCTTGCCCCACGCCAACAGGGGGTGCATCGAGTACAGGGTGGATGCTGGCCCCCATAAAGCCAACAGTTTCTTATCTGAATAGAGGAGGCTACACTTTACCCTTGTATTGTTCTTATTATGAGCATTGGAAAAAGTAGCCAAGCCAAGGAACAAATCAGAAATCGCCAACAGAAACATCAACTCTAAAAATAGGGTAAGTTTGGCACTTACATGAGTTTCGCTGGATGCAGTGTTTGGCTCATCCTCTAGGGTTTCACTGGTGGATCCTTGTGGCAGCGAAACTTGATAGTTATCTGGCAATGGATTGTGGTTTTGATCAGGAGATGATGTTGATGACGATAATGATGAAAGGGGTCTTTGGAAAGAAGCTGAACGGAACAAGGCTTTCCATGAGAGGTCACTCTTGGATTCGAGCTCGTTTGATAAACCTCCCTGCCAAAAGTCGTCAAACAATATGTGCCACAAATCAGAATCTGAGAGGTAATCCATTCCCAACCTCCCCTTTCTACTTTCAAATAACTAGCAGGAAAGCTGCACAAGCACAATTCTCAACATACTCATAGAAAGACGGACTCCGTCTCTTCTTATTTCATCATCTTTGTTCTTGACCAGCTTCTCAATTCATCATGTTAATGGATACAAAGGCATTTTTTTAGCATAACCCAACCTAATTGATAGTCATCACAAAAATAGAAAAGTTTCGTTCATCGCGTTTTATAAAATCAACCTCATCAGGCAAGAATAGTGACACGAAATTCCAATTCCCTACTCTCCCGATGCCAGCTGAATGATTCTCAAACCTTAAATTTTTTGGTTTCTATCTGCGCGGGCATTAATATATCAGTAATGTCAAAAGCAAACGTGATGTCAATCATGGCATTAAACATGCGGTGCTTGATTACTGTTCCAGGTGAAAAACAGGCAAGCAACGGCCATGCAGTCCAGAGTAGCAAAGCCAGACAGCCAACCACACCAAGTCACCAAAGCTAACCCAAGAAGAACAACGAGCCAAAACATGTTGATAATATAAACCTAAGAAGCACGGATACATCAACAAAGGTGACGTGTCCGTGTCCCACACCGACACTTCTCGAAAACTCTCAGACATGTGTCTGATACTCTTTGTTTCATTTCCATTTAGATATAAAAATCTTAATTTGGACCTTAGTAGCAGGATCCTTCTAAAATGATTGCACTCCCTATCCCTAGACGAGAGCTCGAATCGGCGCTCCCGAGACGGAAGCTCGATGGGAGCTCGCTCCCTTCCAAATGGAACCCGCTCCTAAATAGGATGGAAGCTTCCGCACAAATCTCAAGAACAAAATTCTCACTTCTCTTTCCAAATATATGCAAACAAGAAGAAAAGGAAAAAAGAAGTAAGAAAGATTTAGAACTCTTTTTCTCGTCTTGTGTTCTACTCTACTTATCTACTTGTTTAGTCCATATATTTGGCATAAAAAATATATATTGGGATGTCATTTCTCACTTATATATATAAGATATTTATATACACGCTTGCTTTTCAACTGTAAAACATATGTACAATACATAAAAATATATATAAATTTATTCATATATGCATTTATTCATTAACTATTTGCTCCCCGCTCCCAACCTAGGGAGCTTCTACATACTTCCACTCCCCTGCACCCGCACCCGCCCCTATCCCCGCTTCGTGCAACTAAGATTTGGACACTTGTCCGACACTCTTTTTGCAACGTGTCCGAAGTTTCTTGGGATTTGCATATCAAAGTCTTTAACAAGTTGGAAAAATGGTATTGTTGTGGCTTCACATATTTAAACTTCAATTAAAATGTTCATAGAAATGGAAAGGTTGTGTTTAAGGATATCTTGAGTGGTGTGCCCGTCTAGATTATTCGTTATCAATTGTTTCTTATTTACTATGCAAATTTGGGACGCAAACTCACGGCCATTCCGCATGTCCTTGTGATGTCGTGTCCATGTCTCGTAATCTGTGCTTCTTAACTATAAACAATAAAGGTGCCCATTTCTCTAACAGTTTAAGCTTTTTGATGAGTTGGAGGTTAAACAACAAATGTGGTGTCAGGCAATATGTCCTGGAGTGAAACTCACAACCAACCTATTATTCAAATACTTGCACGTTTTTAGCCTGTTTCAGCTACACATGAGGGGTTATGTTGTGAATCTACGTAGTTAAGTTGTCTCTCTCTCTCATGGCTTAAGTTTTTAGATGAGTTAATGATTCAAATGAAACAAGATACAACACCTACTGCAATCATCCAACAAAGCAGCATGATACTGAGGTGGTTATTATCTGCCACCATGAGAATTGAGTATCTTAAATGAGATGTTCCAGGCCAAACACAACTGCCAGATGCTCAATTATGTTTTTTATCCTTCTGGAAAATCGTTAAGAATTGAAGACTGGCATGTTCCATGATTTATAATGTCGATGTTGTTTATATAATACTTATTATTACATACATCTGGTCTGGATTCCTGACTTCCAATATTATATAATTCCACTACCTAGGGCCTAGGCACTGACCTTCCCCAGAGGAAGAACTCCTAACAGTTAGAACCTACAAAATAAAATGAATATTCTGTGTTGGTTTTGCGGCAAATTTTTTTGGTTCTGTGATTCGTCACGACGAGAGGAATCGGAAAAGTAGAAAATTATGACCGAAACTCAAACTAAGACTGAACTCAAAGAGTGCAAAAGGTGACTCAAACAAGTTAAGCCGAATTTCTGGGAATCCTAGCTTCCATAAAACGTTCTATATTTTTATTTGGTCAAAGTTTGAGCAAATGACGGATCTTGAGACAAATCTTGTCCACATTCTCAGGTAAAACATGCTGCGTGAAAAGATTCTCACCAAAATTGTTGGTTCTTGTACTTCTCACCAATTACTGCTATATTTTCGTTTTTTACTGTTGATTTCAAACTTAAAGTGCAGATTTTCCTCATCCCAATCAACAAATTTAATCAAAGCTCAGAGCTTTTGGCTTAATGAAACCCTTCTTTTTAAATTGTTTTTTCTTGTTGGGAATAGCAAAGGAACAATGGGTAAAATGGTAACTTACATGGGTATGGCATGAGACATTGCTCGGCTGGCGATCTAGGGTTTCACTTGAAGATGTCTGTGGTGGCGGAACGCGGTTGTTTTCCGGCGACGGAAGGTGATTTTGTTGATCATGAGAGCGTGGTGATGAAGTGGGTTTTATGAAAGAAGCTGAATGAAACAAGGCTCTCCATGATAAGTCATTCTCTGAGTCCAACTCTTCCGATAAATCTCCCTGCCAAACAAACAGTATCAGCTGAAACTGGAGAGGCAGATAGAGAGAAGCTGTGATTACCTATTGGAAACATTGTAGGCACTGATTTTGGAATTGTATAAAATTTACTGTTAATATCACTATTCACCTTAATCTACCAAACCCAAAATATATGTAACAAAACTCAAAATCAGTCGGGCTCACCGTACGCTCATTTTCAAGGGGCGGACCATAAATTTCTCCATATTTCTAAAAAAGACACTTCCTTCAAGGAAATTAAGGACAAATCCCAGAAAAATGCTCTCTGGTGAAATTTGTTAGTGTCTCTAAAGCAAAAAATTTAGAAAGAAAGAAAACCCAAATCAACAAGAAACCCAAGAATTCAACATATTTCGTGCATATAGTTTGGAATGAATTCATATCTTCCACACATTGATAGTATTCAAATTGTCCGATATTGATATTGTATATGATCCATCAAGGTTGTATGTAGTCACATTGTCATCTGCTTAAGTTTGGTAACCATTTTCTGTTGTGTCATCAAAATGAACCAAACATTGCTGATCACTATTTCAGCTTTCTTTCAAATTCTATTGATTACTTGAAGCTCCATTTGGATTATGAGAATCATGAGATAGGAAGAGAGAAAAAAAAAAGTGTTTTCTCATCAAATCTCGCCAAAGTAATGTGATTTGGTGAGAAACAAAATGGACCAATAAAAATTCATCCTTCTTCTCTATTTCTCATCCAATAAGCGCAAGTCTACTCATTTCTGATTGGCCCAGATCTTTCCAATTAATGTGATTTGGTGTTTGCTGCTTTAAATCTGATTGGCCCAGATTTTCCTTTTGCCTAATGAGCTAAAAACAACTTCAAAATCTAAGAAAAACTTTGATGCAGTTTTACATTCTGCCTTTCAATTGTCAGATAGATGCACCATTGAAAGGTATGCAAAAAGACAGAACAACACAAACCTGAGGAATATCAAGGGACAAGCTCTTGTGAAAAGATTTTGTGATCTGCCCATCAGGACTATTCTCCATTGAACTCGGGTTCCGACCAGATGAGATGGGATGCTGAAAGGATACAGACCGGCCAACAGAGCGACCACCATTGTGGTTTCGAGGGGTCGTGTTACGCTTCCTAAAGGAATATGATTTCAACTTGACAGTCGATGAGGTGTCGGATGAGGGTCGAGGATTGGATTCGATCCTTGCACTAGGCTCCATATCTTTGTCCGAACATATCCACATACATGCCGGCATGTTTGTGAATTTATCCTGATGGTTTAGAAAGCATGCACTAGCGTGTTTGAGAGGGAGAAGAGAGAAATTTCTCTGAAGTTTCCTCCCTCCATAGCCAGTCCAAAACAATAGAGTTTTTAAGGTTTCTTGGTAGAGTACCAATGACTCTATTGCATAGTGTATCAAGCTGATAGCTGACAGAAAACATGTTTTTATAGTATGATACATGCATGATTATTTCAAGTCAACATCTCACATGTAAAATATTTTAAAGTTGAACCACCATTTCCAAAAACATAGAAGGGGCCTACATAAGCATGCTATTTTGGTAATTGAAGCACGTAAAGAGTTTACCCTTTTTGTTGATTTGACAGTGAAGGGATATATATTATCTTTCTATTTAGTAGTGCTACATATTCAGAAAATGTATCCAGAATTTGGCTAGAATTTGAAATCAGTAGCTCAGATTCACTTGATAGTCTATATGTTGTGTGAGGGCTTGCATATGGGAAAGAAGTGTTGTACGAGCGAATCTCATCCAGACGGGGATGAGGGCCATCTGGAACTCGCAACCAGCGATTCCCGTCTGGAAGCAAGTCTAAGATGTCCAAACTCACTCAGTTTGCATTACAAAAATCTCAGTTATTTTTATATAAACAATGTTTAAATTCTCTCAGACTCTTGGGGACGCAAGATATATAAATTGCGTTGTTATTTAATAGTTCTTAGAGGTTTTCCGTGAGAAAAACTTGAGAAACAAAGAGCGCCTGCAATTCAGTGGGTGGAGGTGGAGCATTGTCATCCTTATTGTTTAGTGAATTTTCCTTCCCTTCCCATTGATCTAGGCACACAGTCTCATGTGTATAAGGGCAGAGCCATGAATATGGTTTAGTGGGATCAAAAATTAGATTCATATGCAAGACAATTTTTTATCTAGAAATTCAAAAAACAACTAAATTAAGAGTTTAATTATAATGAAGATACATTTTGTAGTGTCGAACCTACCACGACATTGGACCTAACCACACGTTCACGTGCTCACCGAGTGTCATGCATTATGTCACCTACCCAAAAGGGTTACCGGTGACGTCACTTGGCTCGTTCCTAGCACAGACTGGCTTGAGGGGTAAGTACACTTTTTTTCCTATAAATATTTAAGGGAAAGACCTTAGGGAGGTACACCATTTCTAGATCTCAAATCCGTACTTTACCTTTCTCCTTACTATGTGACTAACTTGAGCATCGGAGTGCCCTCTGGTTGAATCCAGCCGGACGACACTAACTAGTTGCTTGTTTTACCACCACCACACATACATACTTGTAATCTAAATTTTCTTTACAATTGGTCCCAAAGACTCGTTGCATTTTCAAGATGTTGCATAATAGCCTCATTCTCAATAGTATCAACTATCAAAAAGAAGAGAAAGCTTAGAAGTAGGGCCAATTTACATATTTTTTGTGGGGTCAAAACAGTAAAAATTTGACTTCAAACTATCACACGTCCTACGAAATCAAAGTGAGCGGAATCAAAGACCTCACTTGTACCCACTTCTCTCCGCCCTTGCGCGTGTGTATATCTTGCGTATTGGTTTTTGTTCATATATATGGTTCGCGGTAAATCTAGTAGTTGTGTTATTTGGCATAACAAAACTCGATGCCCATATCTGGTTGGACAAATTGGCCTATAGCTCCATATCTCATCTATAATCTAGAAGACATAAATGTATAGTTTGCAATAGAAAAAGCTTGAATTATTGCATAAATTATTAAAATTAGCACCATCCAAACTGTCCAAGGAGAGCATTGCAATAGAAAAAGAATTGAATTGGAGAAAGTTTGAAAAACATGACAAGGTTAATAGTAGCTAAGAAAACAAAATTATTTATGGCATAAATCATTAAAATTAACACCATCCAAACCAATGGTGGAGCCAGGATTGAGAATCCGGAGGGGGGGAGTTCAAGGGCGGCTCTAGAATTTTCATCTAGCGCTGACAAAAATGCACAGCGTATTTATGATGAAAGCTGTATGCAAAGAAGTCGTCTAATTCTCTTCAATTTTTTAGTGTTTCCACATTAACCTAATGTCAGACAACTATTATCCTTATATGTTCATTATATATAGGCTTTCATAAGCGGGCCATGCTTGTTTTGTTTTGTTGGGACTATAACAATTTGGTTCAAATTTTGTTAGAAACATTTATTTTAATTTCAAACGAGTAACCATGCGTTGAAAATAGCAAAAAAATTTAATTTATATCTAAATATTTTTTTTTTTCAATGCATTTTTTTTAAACTGCTGGGGGCCAGGGCCCATCCCAGCCAGGCTGGCTCCGCCCTGATCCAAACTGTCCAAAGAGAGCAGCCCACATCAACAGATACATGCAAGTTTGGCATAACCAATATAAAACTACTAATAAACTTTTCAACTTAAATTATGGCATGAATTATTAAAATTTGGTCGGCATATTTAATCAAGTTTGTAGGCTGTAGCAGGTGAAGGCATTATCCAATATAGGGAGCCCCAGATTTTAGTATAGAGGACAGTAGAGGTCTGTACAGACGTTAGAGGCATCAGGAAATTGGTTTAAGGCAAATCACATTTTTGTGGTTAGAAAACTATGAATTTTCTTCTGGGTTAAGGAATATATTTTGCCTGAACTTAGCATGGCGAAAAATATTATTGTACGTTGAACATTGCTACAAATACGCACAGCCACATACATATAGATTGGGATACAGATATTTCTGGAACCAACCGATGCATGTAGGTTTCATAAAATGCGCGTGATTCTAACGACGAACTCAAGATTTTGACAAGTGAGGGCACCTATTAATTGTTACCATGACTAATAACTTTTTGTATCCCAATAAGGCAATAATATTAAATCTAGATCGTCATTACTAACCACAAAAGTCATGAATGCATACTTTAGTGTAATACTAGTTCTTAGCATTGCTCTTTGATTAAAGCATCTAAAAGTAAGCACAAAACTTATATTTTATACGAAAATATTATTTTATATTTCTACTAATAAACCTTGGTTTTTTCAAAATGAGGTGAACTCACAACTTTATTTAAAGTATTCCTCCATAATTGTCGAAAAACAAATAAAATGAAGAAGTCAATATGCTAGCTTAAAAAAGCAATATGTAGGCCAACAATTCCAAAACAACCAACATTATTGAGTGAAATTTGAGGCATACAATGACAGAGATTTTCTTTAAATTTCTGAGTAATTGGTATGGACAATTTCATGGAGCACCTAGACATTAGTTCCCAAAATATATGTAAGTTTATAATCAAATTTGTTGATTTGAAGTGGGGTCACGGGCCCCTTACTCTGTCTGCCCCTTGTGGGTCCCCCACACGACGAATGTTTTGGAAAAAGTGTCTAAAATCTATGTCCAAAGCAATTTTCTTCTTTTCATAAGTTACTCTTCAACCAATGAGATATGGGTGTTGATGGATACTCAAAGTTGATTGTACATTATATTTAAGAAGCCATTAGCCACGCCTGCCCAATGAGGTAAGAAGGGGACCATAATGCCATCAAGCTGATATAGCTCATACAAGGAGGATGAAAACAAAAAAAGGTATTTGATAGAAATAACCTGGTCTGTCTTGTTTTGCCATTTTTGTGGGGGAGAATCTTGTTTTGGATATATTTGAAGATTCTAGCAACATTTTTCTTACTCCCCGTCCATGATGGTGGTCCTCTATTCCATTTTACGATGTCCCGTGAGTATGTGTTTTGGATGTCTAAATAGTTTAGGATTTTCTAGAAATCTGTATTTATCTTTTCAGTTAACCTAACTTTTATCTGCATATATGGATATATGTCCTGTAAGTGTGTGTTTTGGATGTCTGAAGAGCTTAGCATTTTCTCGAAATCTGTATTTATCTTTTCAGCTAACACTTTAATCTGCATGTATGGATATATGTCCAGTGAGTATGTGTTTTGGATGTCTGAAGAACTTAGGACTGTCTCGAAATCTGTATTTATCTTTTTAGTTAACCTTACTTTAATCTGCATATATATATATACATATCTGTCTCTCTTCGTCTCGACCAAAGAAACCGAAAAATTAGAAAGAACAAAAAATAAAGATGTGAAAATTTTATGAAGACAAAAAAAAATCTGGTCTTCTCTATTTCCTAGTTTTCCTGTATCAAAAAGTTTGCAGCATTTTTGATGTCTTATTTCCACTATCTAACTAAAACTAAGGGACATTTCCTACATTTACAACTCACTATTCTACCTTCTTTTTTTTTTGAATCATCATAATCATAGTCATAGTCATAGTCATAGTCATAGTCATAGTCATAGTCATAGTCATAGTCATAAATGTGTTGAATTCTTAGGCACAACTGAAGTACAGCAAAACTCTAGAGGGTGAATGCTCATTTACAGAAATAAATTTGCTGCTTCCTAGGCTAACAGGAAGTCCAAAGGCATAATCTGATTTCCTTTAACAAATGACTCAGATAGTTTTTTTTGGTTTTGTTTTGATAACTAGGTGTCTGCGCAAGCTTACGAATGACTCGAGAGTTTTTTCCACCAGCATCATAATTTCCAGGTGTTGAGAATATGAGACTTCAAAAGACTACTAAGACAGCGTGCATATACTGTGCTGATAATAGCCTTACTAGGCCAAACAGCTCTAAAAGCAATGGCATCAGTTTTTCTAGATGTTACTACGAATTTTCCATTCACAACCAAAATGAATTGTACTGTTGTTATTGGTTCAGAGATTGCATGCGTTAATTCTTCTGCGAAGGCAAATGTACGCGCAGAGGCGGTAACCTAGAGCCATGGCAAGCAGGACCCAGACTTCTTCCAGTCCACCACTCAAGTTCACCGTGTCGAATGAAGGGGAACTCTGCAGACTTCTGCATCCTCCTTTGCTTTCGCATTCATAAAGTTCATCTCCTGAATATTGCACTTTGAGCAGAAGCCTAAATCCGTAGTACATGAAGGATGTGTACTTCATCCACCGCATAAATTTTGGTATGTGCTGCAAATGGCAAAAGCAAATTATGGCATTAGTCTCATGTCTCATTCTCAAATGGAAACCATTTTTTTTGCAGCGAAAACTCGTAGAAGCATGAATGAAACTAGTAGCATTTTTAACATGATGAGTGAGCCGGGTGAGTGTTTGGATTTGAAAGGAGAGGATTAAAAAGAAACTCCCTGTGATTCTATCTAGTGAGACTTTTGTACCAATATCTGTTTGTACAATACTATACTACTCAAAATTTACCCATGGAGGCACAGGAATTACTCCAAGTCTGTAATAAAAGATAATTCTCATCTCTTGATGTTTGGTGTAATTTTTCATGGACCATCATGTATATCCAGGAACAATGTAAACAAATAAACCCAATATAGTCCTCATTGGGTTAACCAGAGAACAGTTATGTGAGTAAGGTGCGTTTGGATCTTGGATTCATAGACGGGTTTGTGGAGGGAAAGAAAAAAGACAACGGATTTGCAAAGTCGATAATTTTCCTCTTTACTCCATGTTTTGTTTTCTTTCTGCATATCACACCAAAATCCATGATCCAAACTCAACTAAAGTGTTTGATATGACAGATTGGAATACCTGAACATAGTATCCTCCTGTGAGAAGAAACAGCATCAAAACCAAAGAAGCAATCATCCCTGCCGTTTTAATACTAAGAACTGCAGCACCAAACATTTCTCCAGCCCCCTAATTACGAATCAAGAAAATTATCCAAAAGTACTTAAAAGTCATGAATTGAAGAAACTTTGATAACTTCTCTAAAACTTGGAAAACTTTTACTTACTTGGCTTGTAATGGCTACCAGAAGAACTGCAGACAAGGTCATGAAGAAGCATGAGACTGTTCTCTTGAATCCAGCCATGAAGTAAACAATGGCCATAAAGAAACAAGGATAGAAAACATGAACCAACATGTCACATAAGGTGCTACACACGTAATACACGCTTAATCTGTACATATCGGCTTTTCTTTCTTTCACCAAATAGAGCTTCTCGAATGGGAAGACGTATACAGCTCCAAACAAGGACGAAGATGTCCAGAAAATGCATATGTAGAACATCAAACCAATCTGCATTTTCAGGGTTAATTGTTGCAGTATTAGGATGAAGGAAAGATCTCAAAAGAAGAGAGAAAAGACAGGACATCACAATATAATGTTTTTGTTTTCTTTGTTTTTGCTTTTGTTTTCGGGATTTCAGAAACAAGCATCATGGGAACTTTAGAGCTCTTGTTTTCTTTTTGTTGCAAAACCAGATCTTGAAATTTATTTTCTGAGAAGTTTGTTTTCTTGAGAGACTTTCGTGAAAACTGTTTGATGGAAAAAGTTCGACGAGCAAGTTTTTTTTTTGTGTGTTCTCAGGAAAATGAAAACAGAAAACGGAAACAATACCGAACACTCGTGCAAACCTGATCTCTGAGTTGAGCTTCGGTTCCGTACTTTGATTTCCACCAAAGTAGGCCTAACAACAGTGCAACTCCAAGTGCTTGAACTAGTCTTAGTTTATCAAAGTAATCTCTCCATCTCTCTATCAATGTTCTCTTTGACAAAATCATGAACTGTTCCCACCAACTTATCGTCCAATCCTTCTTGACATGAACTCCTATCCGCAGTTGATCTGATGCCCTGGCTTTCTGGTGGTTCTCTTCCTTCTCTTTCGGCTCCAATAAAGATTTGTACTTGAGTTGTAGATACTAGCACAAACAAATAATGTGAGAGCAAACAAAACAAGTGAAACAAGAAATGAGCAAGGCAACTCTATTTGGTTGTAGTTTACAGAACCAGTTTTGCAGAAGATTAGAAACTTGGACATTTTCGGAAGTAAACCTTTATGACAAGATGTGTTTAATTCGAAAACTATTTCAACTACAAAAAAAATGAAATGTTTTTTAGAAACAGTTTCTGTATGCAAAAGCACCAAGCATGACAAACTTTGCTCACTTTGATTACAGCCCTCTCGGGATTAGCCATGCCTTGGGATGCGCATAAATCTTCAGGAACCCTAATATCATTGACTTGTCCAGTTGCTAAATCTAACAAGAACTCTGCAGGATTCATGGCTATATCTGGGATGAATCTCAGAGACGAGAAGTACTCCATCGAGTCCCTAGCTTTACCATAGTACACCGGGTAGCCTTCTGATATCATTAGAACTTTGTCGAACGTGTGAAACATCCTGCTGGAGGGTTGGTGGATTGTTGTGATAATTGTTCTTCCTGCCTACAAATTGAGAGAAATGTTATCTTTACAAGTTAACAAAAAAAAATGGACTGAGCACGCGAGTAATGAATCCTAGTGGGGTGGGAAAATGCATACTTTTACTCAGTATCAAACAACAATGTATCTAGCGACAGATATAGCATTATACCTTAGCAAGACCTTGAAGAATCTGAAGGAGTCTATTTGCAGAGGTAGAATCAAGGCCTGAGGTCGGTTCATCGAGCAATAGTAATGAAGGATCAACAAGAATTTCATAGCCAATACTTGTCCTCTTTCTTTCTCCCCCTGAAACCCCTTTGACAAATCCTCCTCCTACTCTTGTGTGGCGGCATCTAGATCAGATGGAAATTTAGAAACCCACATCTGTATCAGTTGCAATATAGGATTCAAATATGAGAAGGAAAAATGTCTAAGCCAAACTTCTGTACAAACCTTTCAAGTCCAAGTTCCTTAATAATAATTTCCACTCTCTCATATTTCTGCCGCCGGCTCATGCTGCTTGGAAGCCTTAAAAATGCTGAAAAAACAAGGGTTTCCTCCACCGTCAATTGTGGGAAGAGCACATCGTCTTGTGTCACGAATCCAATCCTGTAAGGCAAATAAAAGGTAATTGATGCAATAGTATAGGGAAAAGATAAAAACAGAATTGATGAGAAAAAGTGGTAAGACCTCCTCTTAAGAGCAGGACTATAAGGAATGTCATTGTAAGTAATGGTGCCCTTAACATTCTCATGTAACCTTCCTCCTATTATCTTCAGTAAAGTGGTTTTTCCACTGCCGGAAGGACCCATCAAAGCAAGGATTTCCCCGGGGCCTATGCTTCCTGTTATGCCCCTCAGTATCTGCTTGTGATTGTCCTGCTCCATGTTCAGCTGTGAGGCCAACTTTGAAACCACTGCCTTAACCGGATTTATGGAAGAAGCTTGGCTAATTCTCACTTTGTACACTATATCAAAAAACTGCATAGACATGCCATAAAATAGTTTTATTAATTTCCTCAAACGAAAAAAATTCGCTTGAGAAAATGTCAAGAATGTCGACAGACAATAGGCCTCATTCAAAACGAATGCTGAGTTGTCAGCTCCACATTTGAGATAAAAAAAAAACTGATAGTGAAACTGTGGAGATTGCATTGTGGCAGACTGCAGGACCCATTCAGGACGAATGGATCGCTGTCATTTTAGCATTCGAAATAAGGTCCATTCCCAATGAATGCAGCACTGAAGGCACAAAGTGTGGGATACAAAAATCATAGAGTGTGGCAGGTTGTAATCCCAATTCAGAACAAATGCAGCATTGCTAGCACAATATTCTGGATACTTCCATAAAAATCTTACAACGCTGGAGACAATTGTGCCAAGAGCCGTTCCATGTATGATGGCCTACATGCATTGAATGGCTCTCGTCATAGTTGTGTCTGGAGTTATGTTCTAAAGTCGTGTTCCTAGTACTGTATTTGTGCTTATCTTAAACAAAAGTAAAAAATATGAAGATTGATAAAGAACCTTGAGGAATATGGGGAGTGGGTGGTCTTGATTTGTTCCTGGTGTTTCGACCTCGACCTCGATATCAATCTCTGAGCTTCTGTTTCTGAGGTAGGCTTGAGACATGAACTCCATGTGCATGGAACCCATGTTTGGAGGGGGTAGTGAAACATCATGAATCTCATCTTGTCTCCCAACTTCCATTTCTGGGGAGAATATTGATCAAAGCTTGAAGAAGCCCAAATCTACTTTTTAATGGTGTGCTGTTGATCACAAAGTGTGATGTGGTGAATCAACTGTGACAAACCAAAATCTTGCCTATATAGTGGGGGAAGAATGTGTATTGTTGGAACACATGCTTTCTGTGCTAACTCTAGGGACAAAATGGACCTTCTTCAAACATTTTCTTGGTAGTTTGGTACTACATTGTAATGCTTGCCAAGAACATGACTTAAAGAGTCCGAGATTTTTTCTTTCTTTTCTTCTCCTCTTTCATATTCTTTTCTTTTTAGAAATTGAAAGCATGAACTGGGGATTGGCTTGCTTTCTATCTCTTCCTTTCGTCCTTATTTCTTTTTGAAAAAATGGACTAGGAAGTCGAGGGACAGATCCAAGAATCTAGTCTAGTGGGGGCACCTTAGTTTTCATAATCGTTAAAATTCTTTTTTCTGGTCAACCACAATAAGATCATGCGCAGTTGAGACACTCATTAAAGATTATAAAATTTATAACGCATACATTTTACAAAAAAATGAGCACACAATTTTTCGACAATTTTTACTGATAGGAAGGTGATGAAACATGAAGATCTTTTGTGAAAATGGGGAAAAAATACATTAAAGGAAAAGGAAAGGAAAAGGCCAGAGTAAAAGTTGGATGTAATTATGTAAATGGTTCGGTTTCGTTGGTTATGAAGCCAACCTTGCAAACAACCTACTGTAGCGATTTTGTAGTCCTGCAAACCAAAACCAACCTACCATGCTAATTAACCGAACTGTACCGAACCGAACCATTGTGTACTATAGCAGTTCAGTCCAATTCGGTGTGATCCATTCGGGCCTCGAAATTGGGTGCCAATTAATTTCTAAACATCAAAGCACAAGGGCGTTCATCCATTTGCCCGGGCCGTACGAATGTGTACGCTTTTCACGGTACTTTTGCCTTAATGACGGAGGTGAACACGTCAGAAAACTCCCATCTTCTTTTTCAGTGAGTGGAGAGTCAGTTCATTATAAGTTGTTGCAATAAAGGCGAATGAATTTTGTGAAATACAACTTAATGTTTAATGTTTTAAAGGTTGTGCTTTTTTTTTTTTTGGTAACTCGCCAAAGGTTGTGCTTTGACAAAAAAGAGAAAATTGGTTTTTTAATTTACTGGGGTGGAATAAACCGGATTAAAAACTTTTTTTTTTTTCATTGTAGATCTATAATAATCCATCACACCAATTTTTTTTATTTTTTTATTTTTTGCAAAAGCTCGCTAATACACTATGTTTTTTTGCGTTTTTTTTTTAAAGGTATCGCGTTTAATAAATAAACCTAAAATTTAAACTCGAGCTCGACTCGATTATTAAATTAGCCGAGTCTGGCCCGAACCATGAGCATCTCGGTCCATTTGTAGTTTGTAGGGGGAAAGTTAAAATACAGTTTGTTGACCACTCCTCTCCAAATTAAGCGAGAAATGCCTTTCTACTGCACTTAACTGATACACAGATCGAGAGAGAGACAGAGAGAGATGGAGGAATCGCAGGAAATTCTCCTAAAGTCACTGGCAAATTCAGGAGTAACGATCCCACCAGGCGTGTCTTCGATCAGAGACCTCACGCCGGCGACGTTGTTCTCAATCTGCTCACAGTCGCTCAGCCTCATTGACGCCGTTGCCGCCTCCTCTCTCCCCGCCTCCCTTCCCGAGTCGATGGCCGACCGCTTCAAGATCTGCACCGACCTCGCCTCTGCCGTCTCCGACATGGGTTTCATCGGAGACATGAGTTTCCACAAGGTACAAATTCAACCCTCTCTGTTTGGATTCCGAGCTGAGTCACGTTAAGCGCGTGTGCCTGCATGAACCGAAACGCTCATATGAGGATGAAACGGTCTTTTAAAACCAAAAAAGATTGTTAATTCTGTGACAAAACCACTCATACATACCGTAAAAATTACTGAAATTCGCGAGAGCAAAGATTGAGAGCGCAAGCTCCGAGCTTGAGAGCGCAAGTGGAGGGCCCTACTGAAGGATTACGTGTGACAACGATTCCGAGATATCATGAGTTTCCAGAAGTTATAAATTCGCTATTTAGGTTGCGAGCTAAGTCAAATAATATACGATGTGTAAGTGGGAGCGCTCGCGCAAGTTTGTTTTAAAAATATTACAAAGTACGAAAATTCTCGAGAGCAGGGATTGAGAGCAAGAGTAGAGGGTACTAAGGATTATGTGTCTCTAAGATTCCGCGATATAATGCGAACCATAAAAGATATGGGAAATGTCTTGATATCCATGTCTTTGATGTGGACTACCAAACGGCACAAACATAGTGATTGATTATTCTGTTTTTGCTTGTAAATGTAGGTTTTCAAGAATGGAAAATATAGATTTCTTTAGTTTTATTTTTGCGTGTTTGCACATGTACAGTATTTGCTAGGACATGTAGGTTTTTGTTCAGGGGTGGCTCCAGGATTCCATCCAGCAATGACAAAAACACCTAGTGTTACTGTGAAAAGGTCTGTGCAAAAAATAAGCCCTAACTTGACGAGATATATTATATGCAAACAATAAAATATGTATTTATAGATTTCACTCTTACACAAGAAGTTACTCTATTACAACCCTTAATGTCTTACATTATCCCACGACGAGCCGTCATATTTTGAAAATGTTGAATTTAGACTCATTATCAACACCGCTAAACATATTCTTACCAAGAAATCGAGGCCTAAACTAAATATAATCAAAGACGTGGGAGTAAAAATCAATTGAATATCTTGTTTGGAGTATTAAATTGTTGATCAAATTACTCGCTCAGTAATATACCATGTCAACATATTATGGAGTACTCATGTGCCTTGGCTTCATCTGATTCTTTATTGCGCTTGTGCCTTAGCCAACAATGTGAGAGGGAGAGAGAGAAGGAGAGTCACCCCGATTCTTTATTGCGCTTGAACTCCCTGGATTGAAGGTAGAGTCGCCTCTGTTTTTTATAGCAATTATGGTGCTTCTCAGATTGTCTAGGTAAATATTGGATATGGACCTAATCTGCACCAACAGCATAGTAAAAGAAAGCTATACAAGGATTTTTTTTTTAACCAAAAGCTATACAAAGTTTGGCACGTGGAATTTAGGTTTTCATAGCACTATGGTCTGCTTCTGATTGCCTGGTTGAAAGAAGTTAATAACATGCTATATTCAACTCCCTCTTTTGGTATGTTAGTCTGTTAATTGTCAGTGTCTGATGTCAATTGTGGGTTATGACTCTGTATGCAACAAGCAGCTGGTAGAACAAGGAGCTCCAAGCTGTGATACACTAGATTGAACCAGAACTAGTAGCTGTCGTTGAGGTAATGTAGGCCAATATTCAAGGGTTTAGAAACTGAGCCATCGAATTGTGTTTAGAAGTCTTAGCATCCTGGGAAATAAGTTTTGGACAATTTCTGTGAGACTAGGTGCGCATTGCTGTACAAGTTAAAGGAAGAAGGGAAAGTCTATAGAAGCTCATGAGGCTGTGGTCCCATGCATTTTCAGTCCCTGGAATGTGTGGCATTGGATCTATAATCTATTTTTCAAGGGTTATTTTGTGTGAACTTAGTCAGAGGCCCAATTAGTTTTTGGACACAAACAATTGATTTGGATCTCTCCATTGGTTCTTGTTATTATTTTTCTCTTGCTTTTTTGTATTCTCTTGTTGCTTTTGCTTCCTCTTCTGTTGGATCTGGATATGATTTACTTTTGTAATCTTCTCAAATTACTCTTAGTTACAGAATATATTTGTTGCATACGGCAGTTCCTGTATCCATCTGAAGAGGATTTGTACAAGTTGGTGAGATTCTTAGTGAAGAGGCTGTCTGAATTACCGGAAGGACATGGTGAAGCAGCTGACAAAAGGAATATTTCTACTGGTGAGAATGCTAATGCTCAAAGGGCTGATCTGAATTTTGATGGTGCTAGAACAAAATTAGAAGGTCTGAGAATGAATCTTGAAGTGCCAGAATCTTCTAGTACCTCGTCCGCAGATGCCTTAATCAGTGGGTCTCAGAAGACTAGTCTTATTCAACAAGATGTTGGCGATACCGAGGAGGATATGAAAAGTGTACAAGATGAAAATGAGTCAGTGAGAAGACTTGTGAACTCCACAGTTGAAGCATCTGTGAACGAAGAATCTGGTGGTCAAATGGATGATAGGCATGTTTTAGAGTTTGAGCAGAAACTAATTAATCTAAGAAAGCAATCATCTGAGGTATATATTTGGGTGGGTCCATGTTATAAAAAAACCATTGACTACGCCAGCAGCTGAATCAAATGCTACTGATTTACTCTGGAACATATCACATGATTGTGCATTTAGTGATTATTTCTTGTGATTTTGAGCTTACTACAGATAAGACACAAGATTGGGAAATTACGCACTCAAGAAAAAATGCTGATGGAGAAAACAAGTTCCAAGGCCCTAGAAGCACAACATCTAGAAGAAGAGCATGAGTTGTTGAAATCAGCCGCACAAATGGCATTTGGCGACGAACACACCACTGACTCCTATATTTTGGAGCTCAACGAGCAAGTAGATGCAATAAGGGGTCGTCTTATCGAACTAGAGAGACAACGGTAGGATTTTGTTGTTCTCTTAGCTCTCATTGAAATGTGAACATATTGGACTAGGAAAGGATTAGTCAGTGGTTTCCTGTTCTACTTATGCATGTGCTGTGGTTAATATGTATGAATGCTCGAGTAACGCCGTCAAGCAGATGCAAATATCAATTTCGTTAAATTGCTTTGCAGGGATATTCTCATAAAGCCTTTGGAAGAGAAAAAGAGAAGCCTCGAGGAGGTTCTATCTGCAACAAAACCCAATGCTGCAGGAAAGCTGAAAAAATTGAAAGAGATTGAGCTGGAAATAGAAGCTGTCCTGTCTGAAACTAAAAAGAGGTATGTTACCAACAATAATGTATAATGTGTAATGAATACAAATGTGAGTGCAACAAAGCTGAAAGCTCTTGCTTCCGTTGCTTTTCCCTGTAGTGTAATGTCAATAGTATCGTCAATTCTAGCCTTTCCTTTTGAGAAAAGTTTCATACACTAGAAGAATAGGTGTCACTCTTGCAGCATAGAAATGGAATTTTGTGGGTGAGCCTTTGATAATGTAAAGTTTCCCCTTCTTTCATGTAGACCTTGCATGTTGTTCATTTTCCCCTGATATTTGTTGAACTTATTTTCACCTCTATGAGGTCTACTTCTTGTACTACTGAAGAAATCCAGTTCAGGTTTATGTTGAATCTGTAACGAATTAATGACCTTAATTGCAGGTGACTTCAGTTCAATTGTTTCTTAGGCAATTAATTTGAAGTTTAATAGAGTAGTAATGTGTTGGTAAATAGGATAATGAACACTTGAACAAATGTTGGACAAGAAATGGTGTACTCAACAAGCCGTTTGTAGGAAGATATAATATACCATTTGCTAAGTCCTTTACAAGCTGTTTTTCTGCAACCCCAATCTTCAAACTTCCAAACTATTGCCTTGCAAAGACTGCTGAGTTGTGTATGTATAGAAGGACAAGAGTATTGTGAATTAGGTTTTTAATCTTGACTTGGTTGCTTAAACTATAATTTCTTTATTGGGGTGCCTTGTGTCATAGGGAGGAGGAGCGTTCAAAACTGTCAACAGATCTTGAGAATCAACCCAAACTGGCATCTAGAAGATCCTATATTCACCGCATCACTGAGATCACAAAGAACAGTAGGAAACAGGACGCAGACATAGACCGGATTTTGAAAGAAACAAGGGAGCTTCAACTAGAGAGTAATTCGATCCAAGAACGCCTACACCGAACCTATGCAGTGGTGGACGAGACCGTTTTCAGGTATTCCATGAAATGGGTCTAAAGTCCCTCTTCTAGCATATTCTTTACTGCTTTTATGTTCTGTCATTATTTTTGTCTTGTGGGTTGGGTCCGGCAGGTGTTTAGCCTCATTGAAGGTAGCATTTTTAAGTTAAACGGATTCTTTGCAAATTGTTGTGTGAAGGGGGTAAATATTTTTTTCCCTCTGGGTAGAAGGCAAGACCGTTTCTGTTAACTGCTTTTACCCAATATAAGCTATATGTTTATGCAGGGAAGCAAAGAGAGACACAGTGGGGCGGCAAGCTTATAGGCTTCTAACCAGCATTCACGAGAGCTTTGAGCAGATCTCCGATAAAACTCTGAGCACCGATAGACTACGAAGAGAGGCAGATGAACATGAAGCCAAACTTTCAGCCTTGGCCCGTCGAAGCTTTAACGTTGACAAACTTAAAGCAGATCTTGATGCCATCAGGAGAGAAAATGAGTTCCTAGAGCAACGCCTTCATACTTTATAAAATCTGTAGCATACTGTCATATCTTAGACCTTATACCTGTAACTGTTGGTCAACTCCCAAGATTTTGATACTTGCCAGCAAAAGAGGAGCGATTGATCATGTAAAACTGTAGTCCTTTGTAACATATTCATTTGGATAGTACAAATTTCTAGCTCAAGGTGATTCTGTTCAAAACTGGTTCCATTTTGGATTTGGTTGCTTGAATTTGGTTTGTTTTGATCTCAAAGAATTGAATGGGATTCGAAGCAGACTAGAGTTTCCAAATTCTTTGCATTCTGATTTTGTGGGAGAGAGACATAAGTTAGAACCAATTCCATGTTTTAGGTTGTTACTCACATTCAAAATAAAGCAGAAAGGTGTGCTTAAGCACAATTAAGCAGAAGTTTCGAATTCAGAGAATGGAATAGCACAGCCCGAGTAATCTAGACGGCGGCGTTAGCTGTATCTTTGGGTGCACGAGGAGTGTAAACGTCTTTTAGTAAACAAGCCAAAAATCAAGCTCAAACTCAGCTCGTTCGTAACGAGCCAGGGTAATTTACTTAACAAGCCTCCTTATACGAGCCGCGCCTATATAAGCGACCCGAGCTTTGGTGAGCCGAACTAATCGAGCCGAGCTCGAACTTGAGTTTTAGTTTTAGGCTCGTTTTGGTAAACAAGCTCAGCTTCCAGTTCCTACACAAATGTAAGGCTCCAATGCAAAATCAGACTCCAATTAATTATGGTATAATAGCACGAAACACAAACTCAGCATTCCGCATGGGTCGCAGAAAGCAGAAGCAAAATGGCTCAACAAACATGCAAAAAACCAACATGAAATCAACTAGATAAATGCTTCAATTCAACCACTGCATGAGCTTTAATAGATAAATGATAATATAGATGTAATACCAGTTCTACCGATTACACAGTCGCTGACACCTCTTTCTACCAAAACTTGATAAAGGTGAGACGAAAGATGAAAAAGAAGCGAGAGTCCCACCTATTCTGATCTAGAACTCAATCTGGAAAAACAGCCAAAACAAATTCCAACGGGGTAACATGCAGATTGAACCACCATGAGCGAGAATACCTACACCTATCGGCTATTACTTAAAAGTCTTCAACATCAAATGACTGGAACATTTCTTGTATACTCTTTACTACCGCATAAACTACTCTAAAATTTTCGAAGGCCGCAATTCATATTTACACTCAGATCATCCTCAATGAACACTTGTATAATGTCTAAGGAACTAAAAGTTGGGATTCCAATTAATTGCACGCGGAGGCTGTTGATAACTCCTGAAGTTTTCCCACAGTAGCATAAAACTGTCACAAAAGCGGATGACCAGTTGAGGTAGAGGCCATGGTCTGGGTTGGATGATAAATTCCAGCCGGCGGAGGTGGGAAAGCAGCAGGCTGCCCTTGAGGAATGTGGTTGTAGAAAGAATTGGCGTGCAAGATATCTCTGCCAGGTGCAGGAAGCCAGAGAAGCTGCCCTTCGCCCTGATTCACACAGAATAAACGTCGTCAGTCAGACGAATGCAGTCTGATACATAGCCAGAAAGACTATGATAGAACACAGGCTACAATGTAAAAATCAAAATAGAGCAGTAGTTATCTTTTGGCATCACGGACGGAGGTTACAATAAGTTGCAAAAGACAGACAAGTAGAGAAGACAATACATGATAACCGGACGGAGGTTACAATAAGTTGCAAAAGACAGACAACGCAGAATGTTTGACATTACAATCAATATATAAGCAACAATGAAAAGAATTTCAAAAAAATAAAATGACACCAAGATTCAGCGACTCCTGCCACTACAGAAGTCACCATACTGTCAATATGTACCACTGGTAAAGGCATGCAGAATGAAAGATGGGGAGAGAGAGAGAGTAGTATAAAAGCAGCTATATGTATTATTAACACTGCCAAATAAAAAGGCTATTTCTCTATCATCTGCCAGGTAAAAATGGAGTTCTCGTCAGTTTTGTTATGAAGATAATAATATCTGGTTCTTCCAAGCAAGCAAGGGGGCAAAATAGCAAAATCAAATTCATCCCGCCTTCACAGAGAGAACAGAATACTGTGAAAATAGAACAGAATACCATGAAGATAAGCTTTCATGATACAACAGTAGGTCAACTAAAACCAATTTTATAGTTCTGAAGCTAGTAGGCTATCAAATAGAGAAAAAACCTGTTGGACAGTTGAGTAAACACCGTTCTCCTTCAACCCAGGTGTTGCAATTTCTTCATTGCCAGCAGAATTTCCAGAAGTCACAGCTGGACTAGGGCTGTATGAATTATAGCCAGATGGAACTCCAAATCCGGGAAGATTTTCAGCATTAACTCCTGGCTTTCCCTGCGGGACGGAGAATTTAGTCCCCGGGACTGCTGGTGGTGGTGACAGAAATATGTTTCCTGTAGACGTCTGCTGAGGTAACCCACTGGGTCCTAAAAGTTGTTGCGCATTTGGGGCCAAATAAAATGAGGGAAAATAGGGAGCATATGGAAAATAGTAGGGAGCATAAGGCTGCCGGAAAACAGGAAATGGTGGGGGAGACATGGCAATAGAACTCTGTCCAACACCTGCAGGTTGAGTAGCAGTTTGTGTTGCTGCTGATGTAGATGAAACTATCGAATTTCCTTTCTACAATTGAACAAAGGTGTGCACAGATTAGAAAACTCAAATGGCAATAGCATCGGGAAATAAAATTGGAGGTATTGATCTGTTTACTTTAACATCATTTGATATGCAATGAAAAACTAGAGCACATGTTGGTTGAAACCAAAACCAAAATTAAGTTTGTTGTTTGTGCATATAGCGTCCATTTTTGTTAGGTGGGAACAGTCGGGAGGGAATGGTGGTGCCTATCCAAAGGTTGGAAGAAAAAAAAAGAAAAAAGAAAAAAAAAAGATTTCCAAGTATGTTTGGGAGTACCCCATAATAGTACAAAACCTCCGTACTGAACGTGTGGCAATTGCATTTCTCAAAAGCTATCCACGACTCCAAAACCTAAAATTGTTTTCGGATGAGTGATTTTAAGCAACAAAATCGTGCTTACTACAGTTGACCATTAACCCAGCATATGATGTTTGCGTTTTTGCTTAGGCAGAAAAATTTCGCTCAAAATGGAACATAAGACCAGCCTTCCATTTAAGAGCACCTACTATTTGGAGTAAACTAGAAAAGTACACTGCATCCATTACATTTAATAGAGATGATTGATCGCATAAACTACCACAGAATAGGAACTTAGAGTAATAGCATAACAGTGATTTGGTAATAGAACTATAGATGTAAAGAAAAAAGGAGCTTGTTGATATAAAACAGCAGAAAAGCAGTAATAGAAAGGTGGATGGCACAAAAAATCACATGCCTGAGTCTCAGTTCCTTCACATTGTACATGCTGGCTCCCTAGCAAGGGTTGAATGAAAGGAAAGCCATAGTGAGGGCCCATGTGAACAAATGGATACTGAGGTCCTCCTTGAGAAAACATAATATCTTGTTTCGGATGGTCATATAGTGGAGCTGGGCCCGATGAAACATTGTCTTTCAGATGTGCCTCACTATTGGGCATATGTGGCAGAGAATGTAGATTATCATGATAATCTCCTTCTCGAGAACTTGAGGATACATTTAGGTTGCTGCAGCCAATCGTTATAATTACAAATGCAAAATCAGAAAGCGATAGATTCACAAAAACAATCACAATGCACCTAAATTCACTGATGGATGAGCAGATATGCGAAAAGCAAACATTTTCAAACGTGCGTGCGTGCGTGTGTGGGTGTGTGTGTGTCTGTGTGTGTGTGAGAGAGAGAGAGAGAGAGACCGTAATGGTCCTCTGGAAGAACATAGCACCAATCTTCAGAAATCCAATGTGCACAACCAAACTTGAAAAGTGTTTTACGACATGAAAATAAATTCAAAATACTTTATATGCGAACAGAAAAAATATCTACAAGTGAAATTTGGAATAAGAAAAAACATCATAAAAAAAAATGGGACACTAAAAATTGTCCACAGCAATAAAAAAAAAATAACTGTTAACAGAAGAAAACATAAAACTAAGCTCAGAAAGAAGCAAGAGAACGATAAACTTCTTTCAATTGAAAAAGAAAACAAATACCCACCAACCAAAATAGAACTCAGAGCACAATAGGGCCACATATATCCTAGAGGCTATACTGACCTCAATGAAGTTTCCTTCTCAGCTTTGTCATTACCATTAAGGAATTCAGGGACAGGCAAAGAGCCATTAGAGTCATCAGTGTCATTACCACAGCTCAGACTCTGCTCAAAATCCAGACTTCCAAAAGTCAATCCGTTCTTAATATGTTCAGGGACTTGGACATGATCAGGAAAAATAACAGCCTGGTGATGACGAGAAATATTTAACTTTTCTAACTTCATATCAAGTTTTGAAATTGCATCTTCCAAACCATACACCTTTTTTTCAGGAAGGGCCTCTGAACCACCTGCGAAAGTTGCAGCTTCAGATGCAACCACTGTTTGAAAGCATGAGCAAATCAAGATCATTAAAAACACACTTTTCACGGATATGATGCATTGCGAGAGACGAAAAGATGACAGATTCATCATTGTTGAAAACAAGATAATATAGAGAGAATTTTGGATGCGGATTGGTTAGGGACACGTGGTGCCCGACACCCAATCCGAGCCGTCCAAACGGCTCAGATCTGATGGGGTAGATTTGCTCCCAAAAATTACAAAAATGCCACCCTCGGACCTGAGCCATCCAAAACGTGTTTGGACGGCTCGGATTGGGTGTCAGGCACCACGTGTCCCTACCCAATCCACACCCAAAAATTTCCCAATAATATAGGATGAAAATTTGTGAAACTAGTGAAGAAATGCAGCCAAATAGTTTTACTTCATCTAACATATCACACAGGAAGTTAAAGAATCAAACCAGAAGAGATTGCTCAAGTGGTAAGAAGCACCGAGGCAAGTGTCATACAATCACGAGTCCCTGGAGTGACTCTCCCGAAGAGCAAAAATCATGTGGGAAACCCTCCCCACCAGCGAAAACACAAATATATTTTAGGTTTCCGCGCTTTTATGTGATGCTCAATAAGCGAAACAAAGGGCAACATTTAACTGACCATTAAATCAAAGCAGCACAATTTTTTTCAGTCTGGATAAAAGGAACAAATGCTGGAGAACACAGCTTATTGTCACAATTACTAGGAAAATATGTGACCGCGATGATGACAAAACAATACCTTCGGAAAGGCCAATCAGTTCGGATGATTGGCTATCTTTGACAGAGACAATTTCCGACGAAGCAGTTGTCAAAGATGATGGTTGAGAATGCTCTAAAGGCTGATTCTTTTCAACAATCGGGCATTCTTTTTGCACTGCATTCATGCAGGTCACATCTCCCAAGGTTGCTTGACTACTATTTGCAACAGTATGGGCCGCAATTGATCCGTTCACAGCTGGATAACTTTCATCAGATTTAGAAGCAATCCGTTGGCTACTTACTTTGTGTTCAATTGCACCGCCAACAGGGTTTTGGGAATTGAGAGGTGGCACCACCACAGGATCTGAAGCAGAGAAGTACACATTAAACAGAGTTAAGTTGAGCAAGCCAGGAGATGAGAATGCAGATGTCCCCATCCCACGTTCAACTCCAAATCTAGCCACAAGAGTGGGAGTGGAGGGGCTTCGTTAGACAGTAAAAGTTTGTAAATAGGCATTGTTCCCATGTAACAAGCACCCAAAAACAATATATAACTTTACAAAGATTACAAGTAATACCTGCAGACTGTTGGGGGGCATGTTCGTGGCTGGAAATCCCATTTGGAATATTTGTGGGCCCGCTGACTGAAATGTTGGCAGAACTGCAACATAAAACGTATTCCAAATTGAAGCGCACACTTTTTGCAATGACATGGGTAATTTACTAATTTGGCTAAATAACTGAAGATGATACAATCTGAAATTCAAATGGACATGCTTACATTGTGACACTCGAGTTCGTGTTCTTTTCTGTTTTCTTCGGAACTGTCGGAAGGGGGTCCAAACCTCTCTCTATGCGGTTATTGACTCCATTTTCCCTTGGAGCATTCCCATTCCTTCCTCCACCAGCACCTAGTAGTGATAGGCAAAAAAAGGTGCAAATGTACATTTTTAAGTTATAAGCAAAAACAGAAAAGAGGAAATAATTATTTTGTTATACAGATAACAGAGACAGCAAATACAAGAATTTTTTTCGAAAAAATCTATAAACAACTTAAAAACAAGTTGTTCTTGGTTCTCACCCATTAAGCAAATTAAATCGACGGCATCAAATGCAAGATGATATTAAGATCAAACTTTTTGGCTTTGTTCTAATACTTCACTAGGATTCCGTATGCATAGTGAAACAGGCTCTACTGAAAACTTTCAATAGAGAGGAAACAAGGCAAACATATTTCTCCTCAATTAATGGTTCATCATCTCCAATAGCCAATAACAAGTCAAACAGGAATTTACACCAAATAGCTCTTACAGAGGTCATTGCTTCAACTAGAAGGCAGGATAAGTTAAAGCAATTACCATCAACACAGATCTTGACGTAGCTCAAATTTCTAACCCCAAATTAATCAAGGAAAATAAGTGCAGTGTGCACCTTATCACCTTTTTTGTTAAGCAGACAAATCTTCATTTGAAAACTAAAATTACTCTACGAAAGACACTAATCACGAATTAACCAGGGAAATACAACCAAAATTTTAAGATCTTAGATAAAGAGTGAATCTGACAGAAGTGGGTAATTTGAAGTTTAAATGAAATTGAGCATACCATAAGAAGAATAGTGCCCTCGACCACCCCTAAACCCCCTCTCCTGTGTTCCTGCCCTCCACCTGGATTCCTCAGAAATTCTGCTGCTCACATTCTGCATTGAGATAAAACAGAAATTAAAAGACTGGTCAAGCTAGCTGGACCAAAACGGAGACCAAAAATGTAGATGTATTCTATTTCTTTCTCCAAGTTCGATGATGACTGACAATCGGTATTGCTAAATCATGGCGCTGAATAATAAGAATCAACTAGATACACTATATGAGGATACTTCCACGTCAGATAATGTCTAAGTCTTCACTAGTAATTTAGTAATCAACCAATGACTCAAACAGATATGAAAACTAGCAACCAATAGAAGAAAACCTATTAGAGCAGGTATACTAGGAAGCATCAAGAAGCTTAGATAATTTCACTTTAGAGAGCTGACAGACATGTGAGTAAGACTTGTGAAGCAGTGCCAAACAAAAAGCCAATTATGGACACGAGTTACTTATTTGGACCAAAAACTGACCCGCAACCTCTTTGTGCAAAAGGTTTTAATATTCATTGTTCAAGTTGACAATTTTATTTTTTATTTTTTTGATAAGTAAATAATTATATTAAAGAGAGCATAAAGGGATGCTACCCATATACAAAAGAAAGGCCACCGACAAAAACACCCTATACACCGCCATGAGAAAATAAAAGATCAAACCAGTCAAAAAATTGGTCAAGAGAAGGATAACAATCTCCCTTGTCCCAACTATACAATCTATTCACCAAAAAACTTTTGATTCTGAATAAAGGCTTTTCTACTCCTTCAAAACATCTTTGATTTCTCTCTCACCAAATCATCCACATTACGCAAAGAGGAATCAAGGTCTAAACACGCTTCCTCCTCATTCACACTCTTGTACCTCTCCAAGCAATTAGAAGTTCCATGACATTTCTAGACATAGCCCATTGAATACCAAACCAAGACAACACCGAAGTCCATAACTCCCACGCCAAAGGGCAATGAATAAGAAGGTGATCAATTGTCTCCGCATTCCTCTTGCACATACACAAGTTGACAATTTTTTATATGCCCTCTATTCTCTAAACACTTCATACATAAAAGGATCCAAGTTATGCTGATGCCTGATAGTGTCCGCCGCTAACCCAAGCGTGGACTTAGCAAGCGGACGTGGTTATTCATATCCAGGTCAATACTAAACAAACAAACAGCAACTATAAACCTCCAAATACTTCATGTTCTACACTGGGAAGGGAAAAGGAATATCTGCTTGGTCTTTAACATGAAGAAACAGTGCTTGGTAGTCAAGCTCACCGTTTTTTTGAGCTCGCGTTTCTTTTTTACCTCCTGGAATGTGTCTGCAAAATGAAGCCAAAAATGGTTATCCTCAAGAATTTTGAGAAACCAAGTTATACAATCAAGTGACAACTAGATAATCCCTATACATCACGAGACCAATTACAACTTCCAAAGTGTCGGAGAGTTCAGATAACAGAATAAATTATATAAATGATGGATACACCAAATTTTGTGAAGATATATAATTCATGTCCCCAAAGAGATATTGAGATAATGCTGCATGGCACAAAAGAAGAATAGTGAAGTGCAAATCCATGTTCTCAAAAGTCACTAGACAAAAGTACAATGCAGCCTACCTGATAGTTGACACATGTAGGCTTCTTAATATTTTAATAACTACAACTAGTAGAAATATTATTTATCAACCTCCAGATTTACAACAGTGTAAAACTATTACACCGCGCGGAACTATCTACAGTCACTACGCACATCAGGATATAAATCATAGTCCCTGCCTCCCTCCCACCCTCATTTCTTTCCTATAAATTTCCTTGTTATCCATTAATTACTTAATCTACTTCGAGTACTCAGGTTGTTAAGGGGGGCACCTAATACTCCCGGCTTTGATTCCAATATTGCAAGGCTTGGATATGAAAGCTGAAGCACTTTAACGAGGTTTATCAACATTTTCATGGATACAGCGCCATCAAACTAAGTATTAACGACTACTTTAACAATTCACAACTCTACATAACAAAAAAAAATACACAACCAAAAGGAAGTACAATAGAACAATCAGAAAAAACCAAGCCTATCTTGTGAAAATATAACATCAGGTTCCCTGACAAAAACTTAAGAGGAAAAATAGACAACCAAAAGGAAGTACAATCCTACAATCCGAAAAATCCAAGCATGTCTTGTGGAAATACAAACATACAGATATCAAACCTTGCCCAACAATCAGTTCTACAAACTACAAAGTCAGCAGCGCCATAAGTAACTGATTGCCAGCTCAGACAAGTATATGTGCATAAATTAATCCCATCATAAGAGTTAACAAATTTTTCTAAAGATTAATGATAAAACACAATGCAGTGTGGTCTCAATACCAATGTTCCAGGATCAACAATGAGCTAACTGAAAATATAGAACCCAAAAATGGAACTGTCCATTCAATTCCAACACAGTGTGGAGTTGACATCTTAAATAGCCATAAGATAACTTTTAGCCAAACAACGCACCTCTAAACAAAAACAATGAAGACGCCAGCCAAAAAGTTACACGAAAAGCCAGGATTGTTAACACTGTACGTTGCCCAGGATTGTTAACACGAAAAGTTAAGACTGTACGTTGCCCAGGATTGTTAACACGAAAAGCCACTGACCTCCCTATTCTCTCATGTAGTCCTATGTGGTCGCTTAGCTAATAGCCAATACCATCTGGAAGTTGGTAATAGCTAGTCCGCCCTCTAGATCCTCACCCCTTATATCCAACAATCATAATATAATTGACTTTCCTTCATCTTATCCTGTCCTAACCTAACCAAACATAGCATAAATAATCATGGTAACACAAAATCCCATCCATTATCGGCAGACCTCACACATTGCTTAGAACTACTTCGGAAATCAACCTTCTCGTTTTTTACACTAGTAGGGGGCAGCTCCAAAATTTTAGTTTAGCAGCGACAATACGTAAAGAAACTTTTTGTACACGAAGCTCTACATAAAATTAACATATTTATTTGACCTTGAAAATTTATTGGGCCTAGTTTATTTTGTTTTGTTGAGCTAAAATATCTACTTGTTCACCAATATAGGTAAATTTCATTTGCTTTGGCTGCGTAGTTTACAATACTAGAGAAAAATAATTATATGAAAGAAAACATATACAGTTTTTAAGACCAGAGCCCTCAACATACTAGTACAGCTGCCCCTGCGGAAGACAAAAAAACAAAAACTGCCAAACAAGAAAAATTACAAGTAATTTTAACCATTACAAGCATGCATACCCTATGATACATACAGTTATACATGAACATAAAACATATGAATAATACCCAGATAGAGCAGCCTCTGAGCGGTTTCGTTAGGATCCATGTTGCATTCTTTGAGCATTACGTATATATCCTCGTCGCTGTGCTTCGCTGCGATCTCCTTAATGTCGCGGATCATTTTCCGAACATTGCTCGGAATCAAAACCCTAGAACCCCCGCCGTTGCTCATATCTTCACAGTACAGGAACCGATAGGTCTACAGAGATTGGCCAGGCAACCCTACGAACTAGTTAAACATACGTACATTCATGAATACATATATGTGTGTGTATTGGACACAAAATCAATGTGGATAGATAGAGGTAAAGGACAACGGAAGAGAATCAAACAACATGGAAGATGGAGGGTTTGGGAAGATTTTAGGGTTTGTTTGGGAGCAAAAAGGACAGGAAAGAGACAACAATGGAATGGAGGAGGAGGAGGAGGAGAAGGTACAGAGACGAATAGGGGACAGGCTTGGACAAATACCCCTAAAGAGTAAGAGGACTGCCGATGGGATATTTTTATATAGGTGGCTCGCTTTTAGGGTTTATTCATAGCCTTTGCAAACTTCAAGAGGCGGATTTTGAAAAGATTAAACAAAATAAAATAGTACGAGTACAAATATTTTTCTTGTATGGAAAAACTACATTTGGGGTTCTCATTTTTTTTTTTCCACCTCGTCGAGACAAACAATATAATGTACACTATAAATTAGGGGTAATTTGGCTAATTTGAAAAAATTGATTTTTGCTTCTTCTTTTTTGTTTTGTCCTTAATCAAAAAAAAATTGCATTTGTTAGTTTTCAGTCGATTTTTTTTATTTCTTGACTTGTCTCGACGAGTGGAATCTAAAAAATAAAAAATTATTAGCTAAACTTAAAATTTTGACGCAAAACTAACAAATGCAAAATAAATAAATAAATACAAAACGAAAAAAATCAAAAAAATAGTTTTTTTTTTAAATTAGCCAAATCACCCCTTAGACACCAATCTAATAGGAGTAATATTTAAGAGAAAACAACCAAAGACGAAAAAATGTGCCCAAAAAAACGTCAAAGAAGGCCTTAGTACTCCTACATTTTAGACTTTCAATCTGGTATAATATGACGCATCATTTTTACTAGGCAAAATTGATCATCATACCTGTTTTTATACAAAGTAAAGACCCGAGATTCCATAAAAAAAAAAAAAAAAACACTCTGAATTTAGTTGAGAACTTTATGAAATTACACTTGAGTATGGATTGTGGGTCAATATGAAATACTCTTTAAATTTGGATCTTTGGGTAGCACACAATTAATTGGATGGGTGTACGGTGTGATTATGTAATGTAGTGCATATAAACCAAAGAGGGGAGAAAAAAATCACTTTCCTGTTCCCCCTTTAGTGAGCCGGCCCCCTCCCTCTCAGTCCTCTTTCAAATTTCTTCAACCCAACTCTCAAATTACTTACACACACTCAAAACCCATTTAGATCCACACTCAAATCATTCATCTACGTGCGTTTTGGAGTTTCATTAATCTACGTGCGTTTTGGAGCTTGAGTTGCATTTTATTCACTCTGGGAGGTTGCAATTTGGCGAGGTTTTGATTGGAGGTTGATTCGTTGAGGTAGGGACTTCTCTCTCCTACCTCTGAGTGTATTTGGGTTTATTTGTTGCATATACTTCTGGATTGATCATGTCCTTCTTGAAAATGTTGGAAATCCATAATGTTCTAAAGTTTTGGTTTGGTTTGTTTAATAAATCTTGGCCAAATGTTGATTTATTCCTTGTTTTGTTGAAGTTCCTATCATTTACCATGTATATTTGTTCATCGGTACCCGAAAAAAAAAATCGGAGTTTGAACCTTATTGATGAGCTTTGGGTGGAAAAACCAAGTTTGGGTCATTCTTGAATCTTACTCGTATATTGGTCAATTTGATTAGTCTCTCATTGATAAGACACGACCTCTTATCGCTAAGAGCCCCTTTGTAAGAACCTACTTCGGCTGACCGGCTAACCTCAAGTTATACAGTAGCTGCTCGAAGTCGATTATATTTCAATTCCAATTTTCTCATCACACCGATGTGGGATCCTACTGGCCTCTCACAATCTCCCCCGTTTGGGATCGCAGCGTCTTTGTTGCGCCCCATGGTTTATCACTTTCACCCACCAATCTATGTGAGACAAGTATCTGTTTAAAGCACGTCAAAGCTCCTTAAGCTCGTCTCATGTGGGACCCGTCCAAGCACAACAAGCACCTCAAACTCCTCCCTTGTCGGCCCACCCAAACACGTCTCTCCATGGGATCTGCCTTTCACTTCCAGTTGGCGCAGACTCTGATACCACCTGTAACAACCCGCTCCAAATGACCTGCTAATTCTTAGCCTACTCACGTGGCTCAAAAGGTTAATCTCAAGTTATACAGTAGTTCCTCGAAAATCGATTATTCTTCAATTCCAATTTTCTCATCCCACTAATGTGCAATTCTAATGGGGTGTCACGCCATTTTTTTTTTTTTGTAAAATGACCAATTCGATGCTCTCCTGTCGATAAGACCTAGCCTTTTATCGCTAGGAGCCTCATTTGTTTCAAAAAGTGGCCAATCTGATTGCCCTCCTATTGATACGACCTGGTCCCCTGTTGATAGGACTCCTATGATTCATGATCAAATTCTTGAACCACATTTATTTTATCATGACTTATTTATATAGGTTATCAATATTATTGTTTAGATGAGTCATGGCAACTTCCTTAGCACTTGATTTATAAATATTTGGTTGACACGTGATGACAATTCCACATTGTTCATTTGACACGTTTACCATGTGTCCAATGAACAACAGGATTGGACACTTGGTAAATGGTAGGATTCATTAAGTTTAATAAGTAAGAGACGAAACATTAGGGTCACTGCTCGGTGTGTCGCTAGGAAGGGTTTCACAAGGCCCAGAAGACTCAGGCACGCATTCCACGAGGCTTGTAAAACTCAGATAGGGGTTCCACGAGGCCCAAAAGACTCAAAAGAGGACTACAAAGTTCTTTAGGAATTAAATGGTGATGAATTGAATGAAATGAACTTAGGACTAATAAATGAAAGGACACCGAGACTTGCGGGACATGTCAGGTTCCACAAAAATGCTCGGACACCTATGGGAATATTTGGCTCGCTCAAGAATATGCTAGACCTTGTTTGCTTCCGTTGACGTCATCTTTTTAATCATCTTGCTTGGCTTCCATGTACTCGTATAATCTTACTTGCATTTAGAAATGGTAGAAGATTTCTCTACTGGGCCAGTGAACTCACCCTAATATTTTCAGGTTATCATCGTGGAGCATGAAGTGGAATGCTTGGAGTGTATGAATGTTTTTGAAAGCTTACCGAGAATGAGTTATTTCATCATCTCGTGAAACTTATTCTTTTGAAAGATGATACTGTAACTCTATCCATTTAATCATTTTAGCAATCTAAGTTGTGTAATGACTTAACTTGTACAAAATAATCTCATGCCCCACTTTTTGAGTCTGTTTGTTGTATTGAGCATTTTTTAAACAAAAAGCCAAAGAATGAAAGATCATTTCAGAACATGGGGACCATACAAAAAATTTTGCGCCACATCTGGATAGGAGTCTTGTTTCTAATTGCATCCAGGCAGAACTAACAGTATAAGAACCACTAGAATGAGGAAGTCTCCTGATAGAATCCTCTATGTTAGGATCTGGGAGCATAGTAGGGGGAGTAGCAGTAGTGATAGCTTGAGTTACACTATTTCTAGCCCTTAGCCATCTCCATTGTCCTAAGTGAATAGTGGAGGAAACCTTGGCATTCAAGGATCTGCCCAAATTAAACATAACCCTTTCCTCGTATGTATAAAACAAAAGGCCAATGCAGTGCCAATTATTGAGCCAAAGAAAAGTAGGCTCACCATTACCTATTTTGTATTAAGTCAATGGTTGAGCAATATGTCTAATACTCAAAATTTTCCTAATGGTCCACGATGCATCAACAGGAACTTCCATGTGTCAAATACTTTGGCATACAAAAAAACTTAAATACGAAATGGTTTATAGTGGTTGAAAGGTGACTTATTGAGAATGGTATGCATAGTGGAACAAGGGAAGCTGCCATCGAAAAATATAACTAGTGCTATGTCGGGAAAAGGAGGCATATAGAGTGCAAATGTTGTCTTAAACCTATCATTGGCAAAAGGATTCTAGAGAGGGGGATATGGGCCGTGGGTTCTCTTTCTCTCTCTCTCTTTCTCTGCCCCTTATTTCCCTCTCTCTCTCCCCTCAACCCAGTCCATTCCATCCTCATCCTCTCTCAGTCCTTTGTTGGTCTATATTATATCTTCTATTCTCCTCTTCTACCTCCATAGTTGCCAGGGTTGGCCCATGGATTTGGAGTGTCCTAGGCCTATTCTAAAAATTGTGCCATAGGAGCACAACACTTAAATAATTTTTCCAGCAACGATTCCAAATGTCGTATAACGCTCACTCTTTGTCTGTAATAATTGTTTTTTCCCCCCCATATACAAACATAATATAAAAGAATAATATAACATTGATTTTAGACAAAAACCCACTAAGTTATTTATTTTTTATTTTTTAATTTCATATAAGGTAAAATACAATTGGATAAGAGGGTTTGTTTTAGTTTGGGCCTAAAGGTTCCAATGCTCATTACAATTGTTTTAGGCCTTTTTTTTTTTTTTCCCTAATTGTGTTGGGTTATAGAAGATTCCTACCCATGCATATAACTAAAAATTACAAGAGTGCCCCCAATTTTGCCTTTTTTTTTTAGTGGCCTTGAGCCTGGTCCGGCTCTGATAGTTGTGAGATGGTTATGACGCTCTCTTTGGAAAGGGCAAATCACATTCTCCCCCTAATTTTTTGGACTTTGGTTAAGCGCGAAAAAGGCATAGCGGTGCTAGTCAAGTGGGATACTGGGATGGGAGTAAGACCCATAGTGGTCATTCATCCACCCGCCTCCAAGAGTCTACGTCCGACATCGACGTCGAGCGGTTTTTTTTTGTTTTATTTTATTTTTTATAGTTTCTTTGAGACCGGTAGTGTGTATAATCACGCATATGGACTTGTGATTTTTATGTAAGTATATATTTAGGATGATCTTTACCGGGGGGAAAAAAAAAACCCCTCATTTTTAGGTCAGTTGCGGGGACGAATGAGATGTCTTCTTGCAGCAAGCCTTCTTGTACGAATGATGACATGCGTGTAGGGAGGATGCAAGAGAGGGATGAGACAATGGGTGTGCACTGTGGCACTGGTGACTCTTTAAAGCGGATGAGATGATGTATCATATCATGTGAGAGTTTTGTTTTAAAATTATCTTGATTTTTACGTTCACACCTTTTTGTGTGATGTATTGTGAGAGAATGACTTGCCTTGATTTTTGAAAAAAACTAATTGTTGGAAAAAATTAGTTGTTGGGTTAAATCAATTTCTGCCAAATTTTAGAACAGCAAATAGACAAAAAAAAAAGCACATGATTTATCGAATCTGGGGGAAGTGTTGTGCAATAGGTGTTATGCGGCAAAACTACATTGTTTTGCTCATTTTCTTGGTACATCCAAGGGCCCTGTTTGGATAGTTAATTTTGAGGTTCAATTTTAGGGGATTTAGGCTCTTTGGGGTAGGGTATAATAGGTTTAGACACTTAGATTTAGACACTTCGGGTTTAGGCACTTTGGGTTTAGGTACTTTGCAGTGGTTTTTTCTTCCTCCAAATAAGGCCCTTGGAAGCTTAGGAGTTGTGGACAAAAATCAAGCAAAACAACGTAGTTTTGCCGCACAATATGGTGCACAACACCTACCCCATAACACCCACTCCAAATCCTGATTTATCATAGATTTTTCACAAACTCTAAGGAAGATATCACAGTAAAAAGCTAAAGGGACCACTAATATAAAATCCTAAAAATTAAACATTCGTGTTCTCGGTACTTTTCAAAGCTTCTCCAACCCAAATCCAAGTACGAAGGAGTATTCTCTAATTTTTATTTGATGGATGGAACTAAAATCTTATACCAATAAAAATAGCATCCAGATATTACTATAGTTAATATTATTTTCAAAAATTCTCTCAGTTTTTTTTTTACTTTAAAAACAAATACTATTTTCATATCTTTTTGGAAATTTAAAACGCAGTCCATTTATTAGTCATTCTGATAAATAACACCATTACTTTATTTATCAGCAGAGGAGTTGATAACAATTGACAAAAAATAGTACTAACTTGATTAGCAAGTAGGGCTGCAAACAGCAGGAATAGCTCACGGCTCGACTTGACTCGTCTAATAATTGTGTCGAGTTCGAATTTCAAGTTCATGCAACAAAACAAGTCGAGGTCAATACTCTAAACCATAACTTCGGTTAAGAAAGCTCAACTCGTTTCTACATGCTCGACTAGTCTGTAAATGCTCTCCCATTAAATGAATCGAGCTACTCAGCTGAGGGATCGGCTCCTCTAAGCTCATTTACTGAATGGATTGAATTTTCACTAAAGTATTTTTTGTATTTTTCAACTATAAATTATCAAATCAATATAAACCATTCAAGAATACTCACCCAATACAAAACACCAATTACATAAAACGCCGTTCCGTAGTCTGCCAGTCCAACCGAACTCAATCAGTCTCTCTCTCTCTCTCTCTCTCTCTCTCTGTTCACTGTGAACTCTATCCTCAATCGCTGAACAACAATGGCCGGCAGCATCCGTTACGAGATCGGCCAAAACGCCTACATAAAGCTGATCCTCCACGCTCTAAACCACAGGACATCCGCCGTCAACGGCCTCCTCCTCGGCCGCCTCTCCGGCAACACCGACTCCAACCCTGTCGTAGAAATCACCGAATCCGTCCCCCTATTCCACTCCCAGATCGGCCTCCTGCCTCCTCTCGAGATCGCCTTAATTCAGGTCTCTCTCTTCTCTCTCTCTCTCTATGTACTTAAATCAGTTTTGGATCTCACTTCCTCCGTCCCAATTTGATTGCCCCTATGAAAAATCGTGCAATTTCCTGATTGAAAAATAAAGTTATTTCATGATTTAGAGCATCTCCGGCCCTTGCCTTTTTAATTGGCTGGAAATTTGGTTCCGAGAGTACAAGACCTCTAACAGCAAATCGAGTTTTACCCAATTTTTTTACCAGATCAAGGGACACTCAAATTTTACTCAAGACCAGTGCCGGCCCCGACATTTGGGTTGCCCAACCCGACCCCTAGCTTTGTGCCCTCTTAATATATATTAAGTCATACAAAATTAAAAGATATACAATTAAAAAAATTCAAGAGATTTAGAGGTCCAAAGCAAACGATCAGCATTAGGCTCTCTACATCCAAGAGTCCTTTTTAAAAAATTAAAAAAATTACAGAATTCAAACTAAAAGGATACAAGTATAAATAATAAACGCAAAAAGAGGATAAAGGTTTTCATTTCTGAAGAAATACGAAAGTATTCTCATATTTTAACTATGATTTGTGTGAAAAATTAATAAAACGTGTTAGCTCGCTCGATTTGTTTTCAATTGTCCGCCATTGGGATAAATTTTTTTAATCAAATGTAAAAAGAACTTGTCACTTATACATTATTGTTGTTTTTGTTAAATGCAAAATGTCTAACAAAATAGTTGAGTAAAATGATTTTCATAATATCGTAGATTGGGAAGGAAAAAACAAAAAGTCTAGATCCACACTCAAATGCACATACATTGATGCAACACGCACATAAATCTATGGGGCTAACCTACAACACCGCCAATTTATGGTCCCATTTATTTATGAGAGTATTTTTTTATATTTGAGTGTGGTTTTAGACTTCTTAGGAAAGAAATGGAGTAGAGAAACAAGGGAAGAACGGCCTGTTGATAACAAGAAAAAAGGATAAAAATAGAAGCCAAAAAGTCAAAACAAGTTGCAAAAGTCACAGGATGCCGCTGGGAATCGAACGCTACTCATCCAGAAGATGGACATCACGCGTATGCCATCAGACCAAGCATATGGCTTGTACAATAGATGGAAACCTTTTTATATTTATATATAATTTACGATTTATTATTATTATTTTTTTTGGATTGCCCTAGCCTGGGGGGGTTGTCCAAGTCCATGGGCTTGCGGGGCTTACCCCTGGGCCGGCTCTGCTCAAGACTTGTTACGACTATGCCATTAATGAAGCTTTTTACACAAATTTGTGCTTAAATTTGAGTTATTCCACTGGACTGGTTCATACCAAAATGAAGCTTTTACCCGAATTTGAGCATCAAAAATTGAATATGGGTTGGAGATGCTCTTAGTTTTTTGATTTTTTTTTTTTGCACCAAATTAGTAAGTTTTGATCAATTCTCTAAGAGGGTGTAAAGAAATTTAAAGAATTATTTGTAATTTTGTGTTTTGAAAACTTGGGACAAGGTGGTAGTATTTTTCGTTTTCAATGGATTTTGTTTATGGATGATTTGAGCAGATTGAGGAGTTTTATAGAGCTCAAGGTTTGGAGATAGTTGGTTATTTCCACGCAAATGAGAGGTTCGACGATGTTGAGCTAGGTAATGTTGCTAGGAACATCGGCGATCACATACATCGGTACTTCCCTCAAGCGGCTTTGCTTTTGGTAGGTTTTCTATTGAAAGATAATTCTATGCGTTAACTGTTGCGTAATTATCTACTAGCATTGTTCCCATCCTATGCATGAGAAGATATAAATCTATTGTTATGAATTAAAATCTGAAACACAAATAATCTGCATTGTGAGAAATGTAGGATAAACAAAGCAAACAAAAAAAAACTAAAAAATGTGCTTTTTATTCATCTTCTTTACATTTTATTCATCTTCTTTACATAATAAAGCCCAACTATCCACTTCCCAAGATCTCTCTCTCCTTTTGAAAAATAAATAATCCAAAATTTTGCTATTTAGGATTGGGTACTTGGAGGCTTTTTAGCCTAACTATATTTGTATACAGTATTGATGGATGGATGGATAGATAGATATTTGTTTATTAACTATTCTTTGTACCTCTATTGTGTGAATTTCAGTTAGATAACAATAAACTTGAGGCTTTATCCAAGGGGAAGGATAGGAGCCCTGTGGTGCAGGTGAGTTTTACTCGTCCACTGTTCATATTTTCACAAGGTATGCGGCCGAGTTTTTAGTTTTGGTTTGTGGGGATAGGACTTGTAGGTGCAGCGGTGCCATTATATTTTAGTAGCTCGTTTTTTATCATCTTCTCTTTGTCCATTGTTCAAATTGTTGATTGATCGTGAGTTTGTAGAAGCTCTCGGTGAAAAGTGAAATACCCATGTCATTGAAGACATGGGAAATTTTGGACTGGTAGAAATATAAACTGATCTTGGGTACTGTGTGGTGTATACCATGATTGGTGTTTCCTCTTGGAAACTTCAAGTTGCAAGTTAAATAGGTGATTACATATAGCTATCTGAATCTTCAATGGTTTTCATAGATAACAGTGTGTGATTTGGATTTGCTCCCCACCATTTCGCTCCCAGAGGATGTGAAAGACACTTACACACATAATTTGCTAGACCTACCCATAATTTATTGTGGATCATTATATTGCTGGGTTTTTATACCTGGAGATTGCTGTGTCGTGTTTCGACTCCATTTTCCATGCAAATGCAGCAATGTGAATCTTATGGCTTTTGTGTCATCTCAGTTCTCAACTTATCCTCGCTCATCTGTTTGGAGCTTGTTACTGAAAATCCATTACGATGTTTCCCATATGTTTGACAACTATACAAGTATTTGGTGTTTTGCATTGTAGTCTCGGTTTGTTCCTGAGAATCCATTACGATGTTTCCCATATGTTTGACAACTCTACAAGTACTTGGTCTTTTTCATTGTACTCTCGGTTGTCCTTGCAGCAAATTTTCTGCTTGGCAGACCATTTTGGCTGGCATCCCTGGTTGACTTGTTTACATTTGAAAGCTGCTGTATCTTTGCAGTCATTAATTTTATTGTCATTTTTACTGCACTGATTTCCAAAGAAGATTTGTTATTGATTAGCTCTTCATCAATTAGTTTTACACAAGAGATTCATCTAAGAGTTGGAAGCAAGTGGGATCAGATGGAAGCAGCCGATTGACCATCAAGGAGCCAGCAGCAAATGTAGTTCTCTTGGACTGTATTTCATCTCAGAAATGGCAGGATATCGTTGATTTTGATGACCACCTAGATGACATTAGCAAGTAAGAGCATGAGTTAATTTCCATGAGCTTCTGTGCTTGGCAGCAATCTAGTCATTCGACTTTGGCATAATTAAGGTTTCATTTCGTTTCTATTTGCAGGGACTGGCTGAACCCAGAACTCTTCAAGTAATCATGAGCATCGGGAACAAAGTGTAGTTGTTCGTCACTGATTACTCTCTGTAGTTTCTTCTGCTTGAATTTTGGCTGACCAGAGCCCATAAATAGAGTAAGATGTGACAGAGCTGAGTTTCTTGGGGAATTTTGTGGATGTACGAACTGAATATTTATCATCTACTGTTATAGTCTAAAGATTCTTCATGAATAAACGTTGTCTTTGCATTTATGAATGCTTTAGTTGAAGTTTTCGGTCTTTGTTACAGTATTAAAGATCCTTTTTGATTGGATAAGTATTGGACTCTCTCTCTCTCTCTCTCTCTCTCTCTCTCTCTCTCTCTCTCTGTGTGTAGTTGTACGCCTGTGTGTGTGTTTTCAATAATGTTGATTATAGTCACAAGTTTTATGCTCTCCTGCATTGTGGCATGGTTACGTAACCAGTAATCAGCGTCTCTGTAAATGTGGGGGTAAGATTGTCCAGTTGCTACCTATCTCATACCCTGCTTTGGGTGTGATCCTTTATTGGCTTTTCATAGCAGAAAATAGCTGAAAAAATTGTTACCTCCCCAAGTTAAGGCCAGCTTTTTGAAAGGTTTGATTGTATTTAGGTGGCAGAGATGGTTGGTTTTTTTGGTTATCATATCAAGCTGTAGTTGGCCACCACCAGAGAGTTGGATCCATGTGAGTGTTATGTTCTTTCATACCTTCCCTCATCCGCAAGTCATTTAAGAGTTGCAGGTGAACATAGGGAGGAGTGAGGACACGTTGATATCCCCTTTTCCGGTTGAAGTAGTTGTTCAATTGCAGCTTTGTCCTGTCCAGCAACAGATATCCGGTACTTTCCGTTACCAGCTCTCTTTAGTGTTCATGATATTTTTAGCTGTTTATTTTGTTCTTCTTGCTTCTTGTGTCTGTGGCCTTACTGGAGGGGAAAACGATACTTTCCAAGTTCCATCACCGTATGCAGTTAACAAATTCATGTGTTCCATTGATCAGAGGATGTGTGGCTCTTGCTGGGATGACTGGTAGCAGATTCTTTTGCTACCACGTTATGTTTGCAGCTGAATCATTAAACTCCTCCAGTAAGAGTTGAGCAATGTGGTTGATTTTATTGATGGAATATAATTGTAATACATTAGCATTACAAACATGTTATATTATGTTTAAAACTTGACAAATAGGTATGGAGATGGATCAGAATCTTCTATAACTTTGTATATCTCGTGTAACATCATCTTCTTTGTTATCATCAAATACTGAACTCGGATCCTTAAAACAGTAACTGAAACCATCAAAAGAATAAATACAACATATCTACATCCACAGTTTTATTTCCTTTTTTGCTTGGCATATCTACATTCACAGTTTTATTTCATTTTTTCCTTGTCATATCTACATTCACAGTTCTGAAACCCTATTAGAAGCCAACCATTTTCTGCACTAATTAAACTTATCATCATCATCATCTTCATCCCCAGTCTGCCACTATTGTCAGCATCATCATGCTTTGGGATGAACTAGATAATGCACAAGATAGATTATCAGAAAACAGGGCAACCTTCAACTTGTATCCCTGGTGCAGTAGGACACGTGGCGAGAGGGCAATGGTCGTCCATATCGAGACCCCACCACTCAGGACCAATAATATCCTTCGATTGAAGTGCGAAGAAGATGACTACTCCCATGATCGCGACCCCAGCGTCCAGAGCAGCTGATAAGATGTAGGCGTGCCTTGCCCACCATTGCTTGTGCTTCTTGTAGATATAAACATTAAAGAAAACACCCACAACTCCCCAGGTTATGTAATTCACAGATCTTGCTGGTGGCATTGCCATTGTTGCTCCCAAGAAAACTGGTACGTGGATTTTCTTGATCCATTTCTTTTCTGGGAACTGTCGCGATAGCAGCCATACTGGAACTGGAGCAAGGAATCCAATGAGGAAAAACCAATTCAGCATTGCATAGTTGCCATATTTTGTGAACATACGGAGGGGACCTACAACTCCCCATATTATGGAAGCATTGTAGAACACTTCATCCGAAGGGCAAGTCCACGGACTCCCATCCGGAAGCAGAGATGTGTCGCAGATGTTTTCGACGGTTGTGAGGAGCCACCACCCTGTGCTGAAGTAGACAGCAGAAGCAACCAGTGTCCCAACTAACTGGTGATCATGAACATATGGTGAGAAAAAAACTCAGAAGTTATCACAATTTGCTTCCTAATGTCTCTTTGTTATCTGGTATCAATTTGCATTCTACAGAAAATGTGAATTGTTTACGTTATACTCTTTTTGGAATTTTTTCCAAGAGACTGTCTTTGAGAAAACACCGAAAGGATAGGCAAATTTAGGACTGTTATCACACAACAACGAAATGATAAGGAGACAATGAGTTTTTCAAACTTCTTATTGGTTTGTCCAAAAAATTGTTTTGTACTTTCGTCCAAAAAAAGGATGCAAAAAACTTTAACAGAAAATGGAAAGTTCAGAATGATTGATACCTGTGCTACAAACATGGATCTGGGAGGGACCTTCATGTAGTGACCTAATTTGAAGTCCCCCAGGAAATTGATTGCTTGTACCATGCTAATGTAGCCATAGGTCTTGAAAGCAACATTTGCAAGAGGCCTCCCTGGGTACAGATACCCGATAACCAACTCTGTGATCACGTTTAGCCCTGGTTGCTGCACAATAACGAGAAAACTTTCATTTTGGCAGATGGGTAATATATCCATTCTTATTTCTTGGTATTACAGTTGAATATAAGTTTTGTGTGTACGCATGCTTGCATATTCTTGGAGGACAATAATTGGGACTTTATGTGATGGGCAGGATTGTGGTACCTGGTTTGTTGTGGCTGTTATGACTGCAATTGGTAATGTGAAGAACATGGCCATGGAACAAGCCAATAAAACTCCCCACCATGGGAGTTGGAGCTGTCTGCCGAAACCTTCACATGTAAGGAGGGAAAGAGCTAGCATTGTGACCAAGATAATGTGAAACCACCAGTTGGGAACTGATGCGTAGTTCTTCTTCATTATCCTTGTGTGGACATCACCGACCTTCTTTTGGACTGCTTCCTTCGTGTCGCTCCACATTTGGTAAATTGATCTGAAACATGATTTTTGGCATTATGAAAATTATATGAGATGTTAATTTGTTACTAGCTCATCGGAAGCTGTCTATATCACCCTGTTTAGATACTGGCTGGGTGATTTGAACTGAGTTAGTCATTACCGGGAGCAATGTTTGTGATGTCCACCAATCTATGTAGCACGGACATGGATACAAATACGGACACGGACACGGATACGGCAATTTTGAAAAAAGGGACACGGATACGGCGGGGGACATGGCAATATATATATATATATATAAATATTATAAAAAAATTTAAAAAATTTAAAAATTTAAAGATTGATAATTACAGTTTGACCCCCAAAAATTTTAAAAAATTACAATGACCCCTGAAAATTTGAAAAATTACAAATTGACCCCAATTTTTTTTAAAAAAAATTACAATTTGCCCCCTGCTGTGTCCCCCAGCCGTGTCCCCCACGTGTCGTGTCCCCGCCGTGTCCCCCTAAAAAAATTCAAAAAAATTGGGGGACACGCCACGTGGCGTGTCCCATACGTATTCCGCCGTGTCCCCGTGTCCCATACGGCAATACGGCGCCTCCTAGGAGTGTCGGTGCTTCATAGCCACCAATGGATAGCACACGCGTGGAGCACCAATTATGGGGCCCCGCTTTGGGACCTGTTATTTGATATGAATTGTCCATTTTTTCCCTCTGATCAAGTATTTCTAAAAAAATCCAGATTGATCGGAGATCAATTCTTTATGTTTTCAGAATGCATTTGTCTTGAAAAAAAGAAAAAGAAAAAAGAAAGAAATCCCCTCCTGAATTTCAACATGAACTACCTAATCAACAAGATGAAAATACTGAAATGTTCAGAACTTTGATCGAAGAACAGGACCTGGGATGGGCCTGTAATGGGTGCACGTGTGTTTTTACACTTTGTACTCACGAATAACGTTCTCCTTTAGCTTTCTGATCAAGAGGGAGGATGCACATATTTCTGCACTTTTGTCGTAAACAATCTAATCTAAAAGGAAATATCAATATTTCTGAAGTACCAATTACTTGTTTCATAGTGCTCTTCCTTACCACGCATGTAGTAGTTTCGAGTTTACTGAGGTGATATGCAGCTTCCCGTTCCACTATTGTCTATTGAAAAAACAAGGTTATCCTTTCCTTTCTTCTCTCCTAGTTTACCGAACGGATGGTAAAAGAGAGGACAGAAGAAACTTACTTTCCATTGAAAAGCACCACGTGTGAAATTGCAGAAGCAAGAGTTGCAAAGCTCAACCCATAGGCGAAGGCGAAGAAGATACTGAGGTAGAGTTTGCTATACCCGTTATAGCTAGGTATATCAAGATCAAAGGTCTCCTCATTCAAAATTCTTGTTATGTTGTACTTATGACCAGTGGAGTCGAAAGTTTTGGAGGCAAACAATGGAAATCTCTTGGCTTCAAAGGAGTTGGTCCAATATGCAATTGGAATCACTATATACGTAAAAACGAAGAACCCAGCAAGGGTGTTCACAATGGAGAAGGCAGGGTAGGCTAAAGGACTGCCTAAGAAGCCGGCGACGGTGGACCAGTCGAAGCCGAAGGAACCTAGCCCCAAGCCGTGGAGGCCAGACCCAATCTGTTGGGCGGTGACGGAGTCCTTCCAAATCCAGCAAATGAAGGAGAGAGAGGCTATGGAGGGGAACAAGTAGCTTGGGATTAAGTAGTAGGCAAAGCTTGAGACGAACACCATGAGGAAAAATTGTAACCTGGTAAGTCCTCCCTTGCCTCTTTTATCTTTCTCGTGTAATGCCCTGCAATGCATTCACACTGATGTTATTCGAGGGGGAGAGTTTTTTTTTTTGTTTTTAACAAATTTTCTTTCGTTTTCTGCTTCTGTTTTCGTTGGAAACTGCATAATCAAGTGTTCGAAAACACTTTTCTTAAAAGTTGATTGGTTTTGTGTTTATCTTTTTCTATCTGAAACAGTTTTTGTCTCCGTGTTTTTCTGAAAAGAAAATACAGAAAAGGGAAGTGATGCCTACCTGAATAAAGAAACTTGGACCAGGTTTGCAGGCCACCACATATAGGGGGATTCCACTAGATATCTTCTGAACAGCCCAGCCCAGCCATACCCCAACATCTGCATTTCATGGAAAAACAAAGAATCATCATTTCTTGAGTGTGAGAGGGATGTTGAATTCATGTCTTTCTAACATGTTTGGGCTGGACCTTTTAATCAACTGTAACGTATCCAAGCCCTTTGTGGTTAATCAGAGACCAGTATAAACTGTCTATTTTTGGAATTACATGTAAAATTCATCTTCTTTTATAGACAGAAGGTTAAAAAAACGCGAAAATTGTGTGTGCTGGATAAGTACCGCCATGCGGCACCCGTCGGCGCATCCGAGTCGTCCAAGCATGTTTTGGATGGCCCAGATTTAAGGGGTATTGTTGTAATTTTTTGAGGCAAATTATTCCAACAAATCTGGACGGCTCGGATGCGCCGACGGGTACCACCAGCACACAAAACTCTCTCAAGAGTTCGGATCTCCCGTGATTGATTTGGATACTGAGGTGGGTTTTTAACTTCCTTCCAGTACTTCTGGCAAATAAGACAGGATACTAACACTAGATCGTTGTCATCAAGTTATTTACCAAACAAAAAACTTGGATTCAGAGAAAAACAAAATACTTGGATTTACTTGACTGCAGGAGGAAAACTATGAAGGGCGGTATAGGGACTCCTGTGGTACCTGAGTAGTTTGGGCGAGGAGGAATGCTGCCACGGGATTGAGCTGCCTGCGGTAGAAAGCCTTGACGATGTTAATAATGCCCACAGCATAAACACCACCGGAACCAGCGCTGGCAAAAATGGTGATCAGGACATGCTCTTTGAGATTGAAGGGTCCTGGATTCAGAGTAAATGACCATTTTGTCAAGGGGACGTTAAATCGCCTCGTTGGAAGCGTGGCCGCCATCAGCTTCCCCAGCGGGAGGGTAATAATCTGCGCTGATACCGAGGTTATGCTGAGCTGATTCTCTCGGTAGCCGAAGAACTGGTTCACGAAGGATAGGCTGATGCACGAGGCTAGCCCAAGAACCCATGTCCTGAACGTTAGGGTCGGCTCTGTTGGGTCGTCTGTGATCGGCACTGTGAGCCTCACTTGCTCAATCGGATTGTCGTTTACCTCCTCGTCTCCTGCAATCTCTCAAATTAAGTTCACAATGTTGCATGTTTGCAAGCTGTTCAAAATCACAGTATTTTGTAAAGAAGCGTGCATGAGAGAAAAGGGGGGTTTACCGGTTACGGCCGTATTGGGGTGAGGAGGGTTGTCTGCCATCTCTCTCTTCAGCTCTCTCTCCTTGGAACAAGAAAGTATGACAATGGCCCTCAAACGAAAATTGGGTACTGCAAACTGTCATGTGTAAGCCTTTTTATAAAGAACTATAAATGGACATGCTAGATTGTTGTGTTATTTGTGTGGATCCAATTCATGTTTGTAGCAGCACCAGTAATTCTGGAGTCAAAATCCAGCTAAATTTAGAAGTATTGTAGGAATCAGAGAATCAGCTACATTCATGCTAAATGGACTAGAAGAAGACCGCGATTCGAGATTCTGTGCGTGGCCAAATATAGTTTTATTCTGTTCATTTGAATTTGGTTTGAGTTTTGTGGTATGTTGCGTTGGTTGGTTTTGTCTGTTGACTGCATAGGCCGGTTTGCGTCATCCAAGCCATCGAAAATATATCTAATGGTCCAGATTTGCTCAAAGTGTAGTACTATCTCCGTGGCCAATTTTGGGTTCCTCGTTTTATTCTAGAGATAAAAAAAAACTAGTTATAACTTTAAATCGATATTGAATTTTATATTTAATATCGATTTCGTTTGATAGGTCTCAATTAGTTTTATAAGGTGATGTTTTAAAAATCACGTAAAATAATGTAAATTACAAGATATAATCAATTGAAAATTGCAAGAACTCCCAAACAGGACAAATAAATTGGGACGGAGGGAGTATTATGCAACTTGGCTTCTCCGCACTCGACTTTTGGTGCATGTGGGGTGCTAGGGGTGGTTGGATACTCCCATGCATCTGTCTTGGATTCAAATCTCACTAAATAAAACTAAAACTGTTTTACATTCACCTAGATATGTAGTAGAGCTCTTGGATGCTCTACATTGCATCTCGGGATTGAGTCTCATTCCCCCTCCTTATGTAATATATTAGGAATAACGAATGGAAAAAAAAGAAGAAGAAAAGAACATTGTGAACCAATTTTAGCTGGTATTGGGCTATTAAATGGATCAAGAATGTTAAATTCGACTAGTGTTTTGCTCGTTAAATTTTGTTTAGAAGTTGTTTATGGCATAAACAAATCAAATTCAAATACTTTTAAAACAACATTCCATTTGTCTTGACAACCTTTTAATGTTGTAAAATAAAAATAAAGATACACTGCTCATCTCATTAATTGACTCAACTGAATCCTTATTTGAAAGCAATTCGATTAATAACTAAATCAAGGTTGAACACACTTTTAGCAGGTACTGCACCTACTAGGGATGAGTTTGGAAAAAATTATTTTGAAAAAATATAGTTTGAAAACAGCTTTCTAGAAACAGCTTTCTAGAAAGGAATTTCAAAATACTGTGTGAGAAAACTTTCGAAAAATACATTTGTTGAAAATAAATTTTGAAAACAGTTTTTTTCAAAAAAACATTTTTTAGAAATAAAGTTTGAAATGAATTTTTTGGCCATTTCCCCGGGGGTACATATGTCACATTTTAAAGGAAATTCGATACTCCATCTGTCCTAATTTATTGGTTCATTTTTCCTAATTTATTGGTTCATTTTGGGGATTTCAACTCATTAGGGAAACGTCATCATTGCACTTTTCATATTATTTCTTCTCTATTTTACTCCTCAAAATATCATCATTGCATGTACTTAGTTTTAAAAAGCAAGGGTAAAAATGTAAATTCACAAGTTTTTGCCCATTACTTTGCACCTTGGACAATATTTTAGGACAGGAAAAGTGGCAATTGGGACCCAAAATTTGAAACGGAAGGACAACATAAGCATTTTTAATGAAGCCTAATGTTCAACACAGCAAATCTCCTTAGCAATTTGACAGATTGAGAAGGTAGGAGTAGATCTGATTAACGGAAGCAAAATTTAAGAGCATAATTGAGTTTTTAAAAGTTTAGAGTATATTTGACATTAAGGTCAAACTTTGGGGCATTTTGATATTTTCCCAGAAATATACAAAACGAACCAAAAGCCTCTTGGCTTGGTGGCGTCTCTTCCCCCCAAAACCCTAAACCCTAACATCTGGCCCCCCGTGTCTGATTCGACTCCATAGCTCAAATCCCATACACAAATTTGATTCCTCTGCAACAAAGAGGAGAGAGAGAGAGAGAGAGAGAGAGAGAGAGAGACCATGCCTAAGGTACCGATATGGGACTTACCAGACATACCCAAGGGAGAGCTACCACCTCACCTGGAACTCCAAAGAACTCGCGTTCTCTGCAACTCTGATGCTCCTATTCATGTACCACTACTCTCCTTCTCTATCTCGTATATTTCACATCAATCTAAATCCATGTATTTGTAGCAAATAGCTTGCCAATACACTCTAAAGATTGTGACTTTCAAACTTCAGTACTTGGTTTCTCTTTCCAAGTTGTTTACTTTTTGTCTTTGAATGGTTTGGTTGGAGCCTCGTGCGATTTGGGTTTGTTGTTTTTCGGTCATAGTGGGATTAAAGACAGAGCAACATACAATACTATGGGTTTGGCAATTGGCATGCTATTACTTTTTCAAAATTCAAATACTTGCCAAGTTACCGGTAATGGTCTACAAATAATTTATTAGAGAATGATCTGATTTGACAACTGGTAATAATTTGGGACTTTAAGCAGAGTCTTCAAGCTGGAAAATTATTGGGTGCTCTTGGGGCATCACCACGTGGTGCCTCAACACTTGTCACCACCACACGTTTCTCTTCCTTTGATTTTATTGCTTCCCCTTTTGTATTATCTTGTCAGTCAACTTGGCAACACAGTATAAAGATAGTGACTTTCAAACTTCAGTACTTGGTTTCTCTTTCCAGTTGTTAAACTTTTTGTATCACGGTGTTTGAATTATTTGGTTGGAGCCTCATGCGATTTGTGTGTGTTGTTTTTTTGGTCACATTGGGATTAAAGACAGAGAACATACAATACTCTGGTGCTTATGCTTCCATGGGAGTTGATAACAGTGTAAGGTTGGACCAATTCCGGAATAACTTCAAAGTAGAGGTGATTCGACTAAGCGAGGATGATATTGAATTTGACATGATTGGTATTGACGCTGCCGTTGCTAATGCATTTCGAAGGACTCTCATAGCTGAGGTACATTTTTTTAGAAGGAAAAAAAATCACGTTTAATGCTTTTTTGGTGCAATTCCATATTTTTAAGCTAAATTCAGATGTACTCTCTTAATTATTGTGTTGATCAGTCGAATACAAGTTTTGTTTTCATGCTGGACATAGTTAAATAAAAGTTTGTCTTAGTGTGAAATTTGCCTTCTTTTGGTTGTTCCATAGCAATTTTTTTTTTGGGGGTACTTTAAAGCTTTGGAAGGATGATGGAATTTCACTTTATCAGTGTTGGTATCCGATCATTCTGGTTCCTCTTTGGCGATGGCATACGGAACACAGTATCGAGTAAACAAGAAATATCATTTTTTACAAAGCCATAGAATAAACAGCTGTAAGCGTGCAGTTGTTGCAGGACTTGATCTTTCGAAAACTTGTCTGTCCTGATTCCTGCAAATTAGGATCATGATATTTAAGATAGCAGATGACTTGTTTCTAACTGTTGCCTGGTTTTTTTGACAACTTTTCTTGACATGTTAGCTTATAATGCCACATATACTATTAAAAATGGTTTGGGATCCTCTTCCCCCCACTTTACATTGAATTGGACTGAGGTTTTGAAAGTTCAAAATTCATTATCGATTTCAAGATTAAAATTCTCAGCCACTTGAATTTTCATGTACACACGCACACGCATGCGTACGCGCACACACACGGATACACTTTTGTATGTTGTAGACAGCTGACACACAAATACCTACATATATTGGTTTGTTTTCACTTCTTAGAGTCCTTTGTCACATTTTCCATCTCCGGAAAGCAAACAGTTCTGAGCATTGTTTGTCCTGTGCTGATAGATATACAGAAACTCCGAAAGACATGAAAACCTACATTTCTGTGTCTGTATGTGCTCTATCTTGCCTCTTCATTAGCATCTGTTGGTTTTGCTGGTTCCATATAAATACTTGGTGCTAAAGGGGTGATTACACGCAGCTTCCCACGATGGCCATTGAAAAGGTTCTTATTGCGAATAATACCTCAGTAATTCAAGATGAGGTGCTTGCTCATAGATTGGGTCTCATACCAATCAAGGTTGACCCCAGACTGTTTGAGTCTATGTCAGGTTTTGTTTTATTCCTTTCTAGTAATTTGATGTTTTATTCTTGAGCACCTACCTGGTGTATTATCTCATGTGCTAAATCGGAGACGTTATTTGCTTCAATGTTTCAGAAAATGATGAACCCAATGAAAAAAATACCATTGTTTTCAAGCTCCACGTCCGTTGTAAAATTGGTGGCCGACGTCTTACCGGTACTGTTACAGTAATCTATTTGCATTTTCTGGATTGTTTATGTATCAAATATTGACGGTGGTGATGCTTTGAAATATCAGTGAAATCAGATGAGCTGAAATGGCTGCCAAACGGAAGTGAGTTTCCTCTGTCCGCTGAAAATTCAACACAAACATCAACTTCAAACTCAAAACCAAAGACATATACGTCATTTCGTTGCAGCCAAAGTTCATTGCCAGAATTTTCCAGTGATCCAATTGCACCCAAGCATCCAGACATTATTATTGCCAAACTTGGAGCAGGGCAGGTAATTTGTTCTTCTATTTCATGTTTTTTTTTGGTGATAACCCCTACTTTTATACCGGTTTTCTTTTGGCATAAATTTTTGGTCAATGGCTTGGCATAGTAAATGGTGAATTCTATGAGATACTAAATTCAGACACGCCTTGGGTAAATTGTTTCCAAAACATGCTTTTGTATGTTATGGTAATTTAAAAGAATCAAGAGGTGTTAGAAGTATTTTGCTCATCATATGGAAGAGGTGCACCTAGTTCCATGTAGAATGTCTTTGATATAGGGCTGATTAACTAAGTTACATCCAGGCCTCCAAGGTCATGGTCTTGGCTGTGTGCTAGGAATTTACACATTGAAATGAGTCATGACCCTAGCTCTGCTTAATCATATGTAAGAACTGATATGCTATGGTCCTAAGGATGTGGGTCCAATGGGCCGTGAAGTACTCATAAAGAGCTAGTATGTTGTGGCTGTGGATTCGAATAATTTTGTAAGTACTCATCAAGGGTTTGGAATTCATGGCAGTGGATTCAAATATTAAGTTCTAGAAATGATGCTCTGGCTATAAGGGTAAATTTTCTCCATATTTAATTGCCAAAAGGATAGTTAGAATCTACGATTAGGTTAGTCAAGTTTTATTAGAGATTGTACTACGGTACGTGATTTGCATTGATTTGTGCCAAGCCCTTTCTGTGAAGACTGAATGTAGTCGTTCAGAACGAAGGCTTATTGAGGTGTGCTGTCATTTATCTGGGCTTAGAGTTTAATTGAAAGTAACCTAAAAGTTAGATACATCAATGAGGGTGTTCTAATTTAGATAACGGAGACTTGAAATTTATGTTGTTAGTACTAGAATTACACCATGGTAAAAGCGGCGCTTTCTTGCAGATACATTATTGCCATGTGCCCCCTTCTTACAGGGCCTTATTGATCTGAACTTATATCCGAGTGCCAACATCCTTTAAAGTCTGGAACTTTCTTAATTAGGGAAAAGAACGGTATAGCTAGATTCTTTTTATTTAGTGATCTCGTGTAATGATTTTAAACTTTGCTCTCTTTTATAGGAAATTGAGCTGGAAGCACATGCTGTTAAAGGCATGGGTAAAACACATGCAAAGTGGTCCCCTGTGGCCACTGCTTGGTATAGGTTGCTCCCCGAGGTAATTGACATTGTAATTTTTTTAGCTTCCTCTGATTATGTCTCAAGATGCAATGCAGGTTGTTGAGAATTTAAATTTATTCTGTAAAAAGGTTGTATTGCTGCAAGAAGTTGAAGGAGAGATGGCTGAAAAGCTTGTAGAGAAATGTCCTGTCAACGTATTTGACATTGAAGATGTTGGTAATGGTAAAGTGATATTATTTCTCACTGGTTTATTTTCTAGACTCTTGCGTTCTAAGAAGCTGATGCCCCCATCCAAATTCTTTTTGTCCCTTTTCTCTCTCCTCCCTATCTCAATTCCTAAGATGAAATGTGTTAAACATATTCTAGAAAATCAGCTTCTTATGATAAGCTTATTACATTATCCTTGATAATGGTCTGGTTGCTAACCAGGTAAGAAGAGGGCTACTGTGACTCGGCCACGAGCTTGTACGCTCTGTAGGGAATGCATCCGAGAGGAGGGATGGGACAAGTATGTGGCACTACGTCGCGCGAAAGATCATTTCATCTGTAAGTAATCGAGTTTGTGTGCATTGTTTTGAGATAGACATGCCTATCTTTGAAGATATTAAGTGGTGATATCCTATAGAGTTCATTGTTCCTATTCACAATTGGAATGAATACATGCTTCTTTTGGTGGCTTATCTCATGCCTGCACGAGAGCCTAAATTACCAAACGACAGTCTAATTAATCGAATAACTTCATTTTGTAGCCTTAGAAAGCCTAATTCTTAACTTTTAGCTGCATCGGTTTACATCGAGTTTTTGGCCCTATTTGTATTCTCTTTTTTTGATCGGAAAAAAGAGAATATAAATAGGGCCACAAAAAAAAAAGAGAATACATAATTGTAGTCTCTTGTTTGATGCTTATACTGAAAAGAAGAGAAGATAAAAGCAAGATTTCAATTTCATTACCTAAAAACATGCATGCGTATGAGCTATGAGCTCAGCCTTTATTTCCTTTATCCTCCACTCCCCCTCCTCTCTTCGTGGTATTTCCTGCTCTCTCCATGTCTCTCTGTGACTACAGCCAGTAATTTGGAGCAATAAAGTGTTTATCATGATAGAGGAGCAATAAAGTACTTTGGAAATTGAGATGAGGGCATTGAATTTCTATGCCATAGTACTGCAAACTAGTCGGTCTAACATGCTTCTAAGTTTCCAACTGTAGCTCTTGCAGCACAGCAGATGAAATTAATCGCTTACACCTTTTAGGGCTTTTACAAATTCATGACTGATCAGGACATAGATTTCCCCTCAATAAACATAGGTCATCGAAAGGATCTCAGAGAAGTTGGAAAAAATAGTAATTGTACTATTTTAAACTGCCAATCACGGTGGTTCAACAAGATTTTAATGGAATATTCAAAACCACACTATGATACCCAAGTGCATTGGGTAGATTAGAATCAAGAAAGGAGGAATTTGTGGCAGTAAATAGAAATGAGAATATTTTTTTCCCTTCTCTGAAAGGTGAAAAGATTCATGCGAAAGGATGGTAGAATTAAGTGGATGAAGCCGGTTTTACACCTGAAAGGGCAACAAATGTTATTCTTCAGAAGAAGACCATGCAGCCTTGAATATCCAACGAGGTGGTTGCCACGGCTGTTTTGTTCTGCACAAATAGCATCCACTTGCGGATGTTATCCAGGAGCACTGTAATTGATCAGTCCATGATACTCCATTCATTTGTCTTCCTGTTCTAGGTGAACCATTTCTTGTCACACATGCACACAGACAAGGGTAATCCTTTTGTTTTATTTGAAGGAAATTTAAGTTAATGGTATTATCTCCTGATTTTTCCCCTTTTGTTTAATGAGAATTTTAATTTGCTTTCTTCTCTCTTTCCCTGCTCTAGTTACCATTGAGTCAACCGGAGCCTTACCCCCTGAAGTGCTGTTCACTGAAGCTGTGAAGATTTTGGAAGACAAGTGTGAGCGCGTGATAACTGAGCTCTCATGATGTTCTATGTTACTATGTTGAATGTAAACACTTTTTGGCTTAAGGATTATGATGAGTCCGTTGAAAGGGTTTGCTAATATATGCGATTTTGTCGTTCGGGTTATTGATTCCTTGTTCTTAATTCTAACTGAAGCTAGTGCAGTTTCATGAGAATGGGCTTGAGCACAAAACTCTGAATTTAAGTTTCTATAGATTTCCTGTTTGTTGTTTCACTGAGGATGAAGAGAGAGATCGCGTATCCTTGTTGACTCTGGTCGAGTGGGAGTGTGAGACACGGACAGTAAAGGCCACAACACAATTGGGAATTCATGTGTTAAAAGCTGGGGTGATTTTTATGGAAGTGATAATTGGCAAGCATTGGATGTGAAGCAATTTTTGGACTTTTTCATTCCCAGTTCTGGGATCATGCTTTGGCAAAGTTGCAGTTTTGTAGCTACTCTCTCTCTCCATACGTGTGCACACAAATAGCTAAGGTTACGGGGTTTCGCGGTCAATGTTAGGACTTGTTATGATGCTGGAGCGTAAGACCTGTCATGCTTATGAGAATTAGTGAATATGTTTTCAACGTTACAGATTATGCTATGAGACTTGTTGGTGAGGACTGAGGAGTTTCGAGGCCTTTGTGATGCCTTTGTTGATGTGACATTTTGGAGTGTTTGTTATGGACTATAATGTTGCAGATAGGAAGAGAACGTACCTGTTTGATAACTTTCTTGAGCCTCACCCAATCCATTGTTTGATAACCCAAAATAGGTTCGGACAGATTTGGGGCTGTTGCCGTGAATGGGATGCACAACAGGTGTTGTACACTATCTGAGTCGTCTGTTGCTCGGATGGACGACCCAGATGTCATCTTGCACGCACGACAACGAACAGTTCGGATGCAAAGGTGCTGAGGTGAAATCTGGGCAGTTCATCCGAGCAACAAACGGCTCGGATGGTGCACAACACCTACTATTATGCATCCCATGCACAGAAGCAACCCCATGTTCGGTTCGGAATATTAGTCCAATTGGATTAGCAATGAGGCCCACGGGGGATTCGTGATGTTCCCGGGACTTGATTCGTAATCTAATCCCAAGAGGGCTAATCTAAAAGGACGAAGTCAACCTCGGTTAAATAACGTAATGAACAAGTTACCCCCGGGGCTTGATATATTAATCAAGATACATATATTATTTTTCATTTTATTCATTTTGACTATGCTTAAATTTTATTTTAAATAATGTTGAAAATGATATCGTTTGTATAGATGGACAAAGATATGACGCAAAACTAACAAATGCAAAAAAGTAAAATAAGAAATAAATGAAGACAAACAAATAATCCATTCAGCTTATCGAGCCAAAACTAGTCTTATTGTAAAAGTTTCATACACAACAAGGAAATAGTCAAGGGTAAAATTGACAATTTAGTTTTTTTAATCTCATCCTCTCATTTGCAAACATGAGCTTAAGACTAATAATTCAATGCCAAGAGCTAATATCGTTGAAAACAAACGTGGTTTTGAAAATGGAGGGGATATTTACAATCCTTGTTGCTGTGAATCCTATCCTAATCACATCATCTTATGAATCCCATCGTTCTTAATCGGGTTATCAAGCGGAGCCCAGATTGTTATTTTTGTATAGTTTGTCATGTGAAAATAGACTGAAAGCAATCAAAGCATTAAAAGTATCCTCCTCATCTAAATCTGGGAAGAAAAAGGATACTATTTTTATAAGTTAGACCCAAATCAATGGAGTCTACAGACTCTGCAACAAAGGTGGGCAATCAAAACCAAGAAAGGTACATCAATTCTTTCATTTGACAACCCAACTTATAAAACCATTTTTAATGCAATAACCTTGTTGGGGAAAAAATGCCTATTGGTAATAATTAATAAATATGACATTTCTAGGTACCAAACTGTGTTTGCCCACCCCCGACCTCGTCCCAAACCTAGATTTTCATGGGATGGTACTGTAAAACAATGAGTGGGATCTATAATTTGTCAAGGAAACTTAAAATTTACTTTGTATAAGTTAATTATGAAGAGAATAAGTTATTAACGCCACTAGCAATTTGTCGGTCTTATTCTAGACGGTTGTGGTGGTCTGAACCGTTTATCTTGTAGGGCTCACAGAGTAGTGTATTCAAACAAAAAATCAACTTAATTAGACATCGTTCGGTATCAAAAATTGAATTTTGATTTATAAAACGGATGACCTGGATTTTGTCAATAGTTTTTAAGTTAACGGATGGCCTGGATTTTGTCAATAGTTTTTAAGTTAACGGATGGCCTGGATTTTGTCAATAGTTTTTAAGTTAAAATGTCAATGACTGTTCGTTTTATAAACTAATATTTAAATTTTCGATATATCTATCGATGTCTAATCAAATTGATTTTCTTGTGTGAATATACTTCTCTACGGGCCCTAAAAAATGAACGGTTTAGATTACTACAATGAACGCACGGTGGGACTCACAATAGGTGACGGTATCTCAATTATGAATTAACAAACATGAATCCATATCTGAAATATCAAAACGAATACTAATTTTTTAAGCATCATCCTAACGGATCGGGAGGACTTTGCTGCTGTGCGCCCCTCGGTCATCCGATTGTGTTTTGGACGGCCTGGATGCATTTGACAATTTTAATTTAATATTGATTTAGTTTTACCAATAAAAAATTAAAGCACGTCCGAGCCATCAAAAACACAATCGGACGGCTGAGTTTTGACCACTAGGCCGATCCCTTCAGTTTTAACTTAACCAGTTTCACTTTCAAGATTTAACCTTTATTAGTTCTACTTTTTCCCTTTCTTTCACACAATAGAGATTCAAACATGGAGGAGCATAAAATAATTAACTTTATGAAAACATCGTGGATCCCTCTTCGATGATCAAGCCATTCACATGCAGGTCTACTGTTTCAATAGTTCAAGAAAAATAATTAACCTCATGAACTATCTATAATCACCCGATTAAACTACTTTTGACTTGGAAAAATAATCTGTGCTAAATAAAATAAACAGGCTGGCATGAGAGACCAACATTAAAAAATTGCACCCTGCATTTCTGAGTGCAGAGAATCCACATCCAAAGGCAAATTTATGCTGACAATATAGTTGGGCCATGTGCCTTGTATAAAATATCATAATTGAAAGCAACCTAAAAGTTTAATTTGCAGTTTTGACACCACTAACCTAGAGAAACCAAGACCATAATAACCCAAGAAGTTGACAGTTTAAGATTGAATCTCTCTCGAGATCTCAAGTTCGAAACTTTTTAAATTGTTATCATTTTTTTTGGACTAAATTTATATGGAGCTTTGCTCGAATTTTAAATGAATTTTCCGAAAGTAAACTATGAGATTGAACTTTCAGAATAGTCGAGGTTTGCTTAAGCTAGCATAAATAGCTGAGTTATAAAAAAAATAAACCAAGAACATGGGTCATTTGCCAAATTGTGGAAGCCTTAAATGGGAAATTCCCAAAATGTGTAGGCATGACAGACAGGTTGAGACTAGGTGGCCCATGTGTTGAATCAATCAGACCCTTGTGTTTTGGACAAAAATAATATAATGAAATAATTGAACATCGAAAGCTCTACTTTAGCTTTGACTCCCATATTTCCTCTTTCCCCTCTCACAATACATGGTAGCCCACAGAGACCCACCTCTCTCAAAGCTTTTTTTCCTTCCTTTTCCTCTCTCTCTCTCTCTCTCTCTCTCTCTCCACACATTTTAGGAGAGGTGGTCGCTCTCTCTATCTCTCACTACAGTAGTGCTCTTTTCATTACATACATTTACTAAAGCAAAACCCTAAAGTTCCAATCTTTGCAACTTCAGGTACTATTTTTGGGCTTCTTTTTTCTCATTTATTACATATACTTTTTATGTGGTCCTGCCATTTGCTTTGTGGGTTTTCTGTTCTACGCCCTCTACTTTGGATTTTAGCATATGGGTATTTGTGGGGTTTTAGATCCTATCGTTTGGTAGGGTTTCCATCGGAAGAGGTGGGTCTGTGCTCAAGATCTGTGCTTTTCATTCACCCTTTTTCCTGTCTATCTTTATCAGTTTGTTCTTATCCTTTTGATATGTGGTGTTTGGAAATTACCAAGAGATATTTAGAAACTGCATTTCGCATGTAGGATTTTTGGGGTTTTTTTTTTTCTCTCTTGCAATCGGTGATATTATAAAGCTTGACGGTCTCTTGGGTGGGAGAATTTGTTTTTTGCAATTTGAGGTATGTGGGTTGTCATGCTTCTACTTCCATGATGCTTTAGCTCTTCGTTGATATCTTGCTTGGTTTCTTGTTAGTTAACAGTCGATCTGGATCTGCATATCTATCTCTATTTAGCCTTCTTTTTGTCTACAGGAATTTTTGTATTATTTCAGTTTTTTCGTTTTCTGAGATGATGTTTCCTTTCTTTAGTCTCTAGGTTTTCTAGAGCCAAGATGAACTTTTAGATCTACTTGATTCATAATTGATGCTGTCTTGTTCTGGGCTTATGATTCGATTCTTGGAATTTGTGGTTCTGGTAGGGTATCTTTTTCTCTCCTGCCCTACTGTGAGGTGCCTTGTTGTTTAGTTGAATCTTAGAGTCGTGTACTGCTGTACAAGGTACTTTAGGGCATCTTGTATTCTCTTGTGTTGTATGTGGGTGTGTGTGTTTTTATATGTACTGTTTGTGCGGATTGAAGTCATCTGTTACTGCAGAACATGAATACGTGTTCAAATCTTGTCTTGGTTCATCATTTATGTCACTTATAGTCTTATATGGAGCTAATTCATTGATGCAAACTCAAAAGTGAGCGTTTCGGCATATTTCGTTATGCAAATTTGTAATGTTCTTCTATTTGTTGGTGTAGATAACTTCTTTTTGTTGGTGGAGTTGGAGATGAGTAAAAATGACGCGGCTAACGAAGAGAGCCATGTACTAAATCCAGAGGATGACTATTGGGTTTGTTCATTCTGATTAATTTATCAAGTTTGAGTCGTTTTGAATGGCCTCAAAATCCAGTGTAAGAATGTCTCCCGAAAAACAGAGAAAAACGGCTGGTAATCAAGTAGAAAGAAACTCTTGTAGACCTGCACCTCTGCAGGTTTCAAAGACGACTACAGCAGAGGTTGATACATCAAAAAATGTACCAAGAAGTGTGCGTCAAACTGCCTCCAAGCAGACAGGCAATGAAGCAACAGAGGAAAAGAAATCACTAAATTCTCATCAAAAGGGGTCTTCCAATGACTTGGATCGTAAATTAAATTCAAGTTTATCTTTGGTTGATTCGAAACAAGTATCAACAAACATAAGTCCTGCAGTCAATGATTCTAAGGGATCACTCGAGAGTGGAGCTTATCAGGAAAAGAAAGCATCGGATCATGGAATTGTAAAGGATAGCTCAGCGGCTGCCAAAGTCAGTGATGGAACCAATAGCCTTGCAAAGACTAGCGGAAGTGGTAAAAACAGTGATCGAGCCGATTTTGTTGAGAGTGGGAAGAGCAGCTTGTGCAGAGGTAGCACAAGCAGTGATGTAAGTGATGAAAGTACTTGTAGCAGCTTTAGTAGCAGTATTAACAAACCTCACAAGGCAAATGACTCAAGGTGGGAAGCTATTCAAGTTGTTCGAACAAAAGATGGTGGATTAGGTTTGAGCCATTTCAGATTGCTGAAGAGGTTAGGCTGTGGGGATATTGGAAGCGTCTATCTGTCGGAATTGAGTGGCACAAAGAGTTATTTTGCCATGAAGGTTATGGACAAAGCAGCATTAGCGAGCCGTAAGAAGCTGCTTCGCGCTCAGACAGAAAGAGAGATACTGCAGTGTTTGGACCATCCCTTCCTTCCGACATTGTACAGTCATTTTGAGACAGACAAATTCTCATGTTTGGTAATGGAGTTTTGCCCTGGAGGCGACTTGCACACACTTCGGCAGAGGCAGCCGGGAAAGCATTTTTCTGAACAAGCTGTTAAGTATGATTCTTGTCCCTATGGGTTAATCCATTATTGTTAATATCTTCTTCTCTTCGACTCATTATTTGCATGCCCTTGGTAGAATGTTTCTCAACCTTTTTTGTCTGTTTTTTAATATTGTCTAGAGATTTGTTGCCATATGATTGTTTTACTATAGTTCCATTGCATGTAGAACTGCCTATGAGTTGATCCTGTGGAGTCAAGATTTTAAATTAATCTTCTGGTATGAGTTCTTATGAAGAATTTCAATTGATTAAAGCACAGTATTCTTGAACTACACCTGCAACTCTTGTAAGGTGTGCTTCTAATAAGACTATCTGATGACACATACCAATTAGTAACACTCGTGGGCACTTCTCTTGTTCACAATGCTTGATTACAGCTTGATCAAGTTATGTTGCACGAACTGGCCAGATCGAGTTGGGTTTGTTAGAGAAACTGTTTATAGGTATTGGATCAGCGGGTGGGTAAGGTAGGAGGGCGCTGCTGCTTCTTCTTAGAAATGAGGTATTAACAGAAGTGAGAAGAGGGAGGGATTTAGCCCATTAGGATTAGTTTAAGGGCGTAGGGCATGAATGGTGTAAGACAAAAGACGGGCATGAAAGGGAAAGGGTGACCACTTTCTGGTGAGCCACCCGCGCTCATGTGAAGCTAAACTAAGTCAGTTTACAGTTTCTGCCTTACTATCTTAACACGTGCTTATTTTTTTAAACATATTTAGTAGGGTTGGGTCATGGAACATCCTCGTACCCAAAGCCCTTCTGTGTTTCCAGCCCAAAATACTTTGTGGTCTAGGTGAACCAGGTTCTTGAACAACCTAGCAAGAATTCTTCCATTCCTCCTCAAAGCCCTTCTGTCTGATGAAAATTTCCTCCTGTCATATGATTTCGTCATTTTTTACTTTCTCTCAGACGAGTAGCAACAAATAATATTATTAACATAAAGGAAAATTACAAGCATTGGACAAGGAGTCTACCAACAAATATATGAACAGAGGATGAAACTATGATGGCCCCAAACTACTGCACTCTATCTCTGGAAATCAAAGATAATGGAATCCCCATAAAAGGGACTATACCAGCCCATGAATGACACAAGGGATTCTATCTCATAAGGAGTCGATGTATTCGTATGTTCACCAAATTTCAATGCATTATGTCCATCTGATAACCCAAAGAGTGAGAAAGTGATGCAATTCCATGAAGCTTCAGGTGGGAATTGCTCCATAGAACCATCAATTTCTTGTTGCATCCAAACTCCTAAAATGGTCACAACCATTTGGAACAGGAAGCTGGAACAGTACAACAATAAATAACCCACTGAAATAGTTGGTGACTCAGAGTCAAAGCTGAGGGACAAGGTAAATTTAAATGATTCAAGGACTCCTCATTCTTCCTGCCCATAATACACCATTGAGCATTCTCATTTTTTGCAAAATTTAAAACTTAGTGCTCTAAGAAGCGCAAATGGGTTTCTGAATTTGGTCAACTGAACCCTTTGAAAAGTCGCATAATCTAAGTTGCAGAGTTGTTTCAATGCAGCAACAATATGTTGTATACTGATGATAAAAGGATAGAACAGTTAAATCAGCGATGCCACTTGCATGACCCCATTCGCCAGTAGTACCCACCTTTTTACTTCCACTCTGACCTGTATGGAAGTCATGTGCACCTCATGTCTCGTATATAACTTAGAAGCTTGGTGGAATCAAGGAAGAGTTGGTTGTCTTTAAATTGGGCAAAATATGAGAAGAAATGGGGAGAATGGTGGAAAGAGAGTTGTTTGAAATGGAGTAACTCATTATGTGGAGTCTCCCATTAGCTAGTAATTTACGTTTTCTTTCTGAAGACCAAAATAGTTATGGAAGAATGAGTGACAGATCTGAACCAATGTTCTTACGCAGCAACATTCATCTTGTATCGCTTCACTTGTATGCTGTGAATAAAATACTGCTGTTGTTTTTCTTAGCTTTCTGCTCATGTTCAACTGTCAACAACCTCACAGCTGTCAATATGCAGGTTTTATGTAGCAGAGATCCTCCTTGCCATGGAATACCTCCATATGCTAGGGATTGTCTACCGCGACCTTAAGCCAGAAAATGTACTTGTGAGGGAAGATGGTCACATAATGCTTTCCGACTTTGACCTCTCTCTCCGCTGCGCTGTCAGCCCGACACTAGTCAAATCCGCATCTGTTGACACCGAACCCTTGCGGAAGAACCCTGTTTATTGTGTCCAACCAGCTTGCATTGAACCCTCTTGTATCCAGCCCTCATGTGTACTTCCAACAACATGTTTCACTCCTCGCTTCTTCTCTAGCAAACCCAAGAAAGACCGGAAACCCAAGACCGAAATCGGAAACCAAGTCACCCCACTGCCCGAGCTCATGGCGGAGCCAACCGGTGCCCGTTCAATGTCATTTGTCGGGACTCACGAGTACTTGGCACCAGAAATCATTAAAGGGGAAGGGCATGGAAGTGCGGTGGATTGGTGGACTTTAGGTATCTTTCTGTACGAATTATTGTTTGGAAAAACACCTTTCAAGGGATCCGGAAATCGAGCCACACTTTTCAATGTTGTGGGTCAGCCATTGCGGTTCCCAGAGTCACCTGTGGTAAGTTTCGCCGCGAGGGATCTGATAAGGGGTTTGCTAGTTAAAGAACCGCAGCATAGGTTGGCGTACAAAAGAGGAGCAACAGAAATTAAACAACACCCTTTCTTTGAAGGTGTGAATTGGGCTTTGATCCGTTGTGCAAGCCCACCCGAGATCCCAAAGCCTGTTGAGATTGAACGAATTCCAGGCCCAGCTGCATCAACAAGCGAAAAAGCTGCTGTCATAGCTAATGCTGATCAGAAAAGCTCCGACAATTATCTCGAATTCGATTTCTTCTGAGGTTTTCCAGACCTTGGTTGCTATTTGTTTCTTCCTCAAGGAAAGATGTAGAGTTTGCGTTTTAGGGACATCAACCGTGATGATTTCTTTCAGGGTTTTTACATCTACGTTTGGTGTTTTATATGGATGTTTCATGTTGTTATTAAACAGTTCTCAAATGTTTGTTGTATTGCAGAAGCCAAGTATTGATGCTGTCAATCCATAATGTGAAGTCAGTTATTGTTCTTTTTTTTAGAACAGAAAATGTGGAATAGGAGCATGTTTTACTACAAGGAACAAATTTCTGTACTTGTCTCTCCATTTAGTTTCGTAGAGCATTTTTATTGCAGCATTGGAATGCATCATTTTAGCATTTTCTAGTCTAGTAGAATGAAAGATCCAACATGCTGTAGCCTGTTGGCCCGACGTCAAGGTTTGAATCTCTCGTTTGCGTTTGGTATTTCTTTGGCAGTTTCCATCTTGTTTTGTAGTCTGGAATTGACCCAGCTAACTGCAACCTTGCATCATTGCACTAAAGAGAGAGGTGGCTTAAAGAAATTCCTGTGTGGATGGAATTCTTTGTACATAGTTTTTGTGGTTAAAAATTGCATGGAAGCTTGCAACTTTCAGTTTTAGACTGCATATGTGACAATATTTTTGTCAGAGGGGAAAAAGCTTCTTTGAGCAGTTGTGTTTGTAATAAATTTCAAATTGAAAAGAGGCATGCTCGCAGTTATACCTCGGCCGTGTCGGTTACAACGTGTTAAAAATGTCCAAACTTGATATCCGAACTGAAACAGTTACAACCTGTTAAAAATGTCCAAACTTGATAACTGAACCGGGACCCGAGTTTTAACCAACTAGAGGGAGGGAACCGAAACAGTTACGTGTTAAAAATGTCCAAACTTGATAACCGAACCGGGACCCGAGTTTTAACCAACTAGAGGGAGGGAGAGAGAGAGTATCCAAAAGTCGTCACAACAATCTGATTCTTGGAAGGACATCATGGGTTATTAAAAAATCCAAAAATGTAACGATTTGCGGTGAGCGTGGATCGAACACGCGACCTTCAGATCTTCAGTCTGACGCTCTCCCAACTGAGCTATCCCCGCAGATGCATTCTGTAGAACAAACTAAATTATTTAAAGAAAAGCGTGTCTCGAATAAATTACATCCCCATCTGCTGTATTCTTACATAATTATCACTTTCATATTTCTTTTGGTAACACTAATAACTCTAAACTCTTTGGTGAAAACTAGAAGAATGAAATTAAATGTATGCAAAAAATAAAGGACTCTCCATAAGAATAATAGTAAAGGATCCACGAGTGATCAACTAATGTTCAAGCACTTGAGCCGCTTATTTGATTCTGGATTTTGAATGAAAAGCTAGACGCTTGGGTCAAGCACTTTTGGTCATCTGATCGAGCTGATTTCTTTACGGGAGTAATCGACAAACTATTTTAGATCAACTAATGTTGAAGTACTTGAGCTTATTTGATCTTGGATTTTGAATGAAAAACTGGACACTTGGATCAAGCACTTTTGGTCTTCCGATCGAGCTAATTTTTATACGAGAGTAATCGAAAAAATATTTTAAAATTACTGAACGATTTGAATCATTTATAGAGAACTCTGAATTAGGTCCCACAAATCCATCGGTTCCTCTTGTGTTGGTTTCCATATACCTTGTCAAATGTCAAGAGAATATCTACATTGCTAGGGACAGGATAATCACTTTATTTGTTGCCACCGGCCGACGTTTGTGGGTGACGTTCAACCTTTGTATTATTGAGAAAATATATGCCAACTTGTTCATCTGTCAATACATAATTGTTTGGGACAAAAGATGGTGACGACATTCATGGTGTGAATTTTGTGGTCCTTGTGACTTTCTCTGTCTCTCTTTTTTTTGGACCGTGTGCCTTTCTTTATCTCACTATAGGGTGTTCGCGATATTTGTGGGATAAATTTTAGATTCATGTAGAAGCAAATACAGTTGTTTCTCTTAGATGCGAAATTACGATTAAGTTGTCATAAAAACAAGCAGGAATTAAAGCCAATTTTTTTTTAAAAGATAAAACTATTTTTAGATATATTTAGAATCTAAAATGGTGATCCGAAAAGCACTCCTCTAACCCAATTTATCTAGAACCAGATTTTATACATTTTCCCATCTTTTAGTAATTCCTATAATCTTAAAATCTCTTGATAAGAAATTTTGACAAACATTCACAATAGCTTTTTTAAAAGGAAAAATCCTAAAATTTGCTTCTAGAGTGTTTCAAAAAGCTTTGAACGCTTCGAAATTTGCTGCCAACAACAATGTGGACCTATGAGACAATCCCATTAAATTCATGACTCGATTTACCACGAGCAAAAATAAATATCGAACTATGCTATGGGTACACCACTTGTACACTCCAAATGCACACCACCCTGATGTGGCAAATGAGGAGAAGCGCAATGTAGGGCTTATCCAAAAAATGGGCTTCTCCTCATTGCCACATCAGGGTTGTATGCATTTGGGGTGCACAAATAGTGTACCCAAATCATTTTCCATTAAGTATTACCAGAACAAATAATGAGGCAATATATGCCTAGGAGAATAATAATGAAGGGTCATGTTAATATGTGTCCTTCGGAATAGGGGATGGTGCTAGATCACAGCTATCCGTGGTTGGCCATGGACGGCTTAGATCTGTTCGTTAGTAGACGGTTTAGACTTGTTTGGACAAGATGTGACCTAAACCGTCCCTGGCCGGCCACGGACGGCCGTGATCGGCCAGCAATATCCATGCTGTCCCCGAATGGACAGCACCAACCCCGTGTCCGTGTTGTGAGGGGATATATTAGAAGGTCGAAATTAATTTGTGGAATATTGAACAAAAATTGCCCAAGCACTAGCATGTGTAAAGCTAGCTACCTAATTGAGTGGGGGATATGTGGTTGAGATTCTCAATGTAAATAGTTTAAGATTTAATTAATTGTCATTAACTAAAGAAATAGTTTCCACTCATTGGGAGATCTAGTTGGATGCACATTTGGGCAAATAATTCTGCATTATTTGAGCATCTTTCTAGTGGGATAAAATGATACACTCTGAGATTTTGACATTTTGCCACTTAATGTGGTGCTTAATATTGTGCTAAAAAATGAGTGAAGTCGAGTGGGAACCTTGTCTTCTTTGTTCCATTTTTTCTATGAGATAATGGAATACATTCAAAGTCAGTAACACATTTTGCAAAAGTAGAAATGGGCATAAAGAGGGTTGTAAAAAAAAATAGTTGAGCATATTCTGAAATCAGTAATAATTTGGACAGAAATTTATCTGTCTAGGGAGTTTGCGTTAATTATTTTGCTATTTTACTAACAATAAACAATACAATTCATGATTCGATTGTATTAAAGTCTAAAGAGATAATTGCGTGAGAGATTTGAGGGACCGTGCTGGTGATCGCGTCCGAGCTGTCCATCTTGGCAATCAACGGTTTGAATTTTTCCCATGCAAAACACTTTTGGACTGCTTGAATGCGATCACCAGGACCGATCACCAGCACCCCTCTTCCAAGAGAAGGTGGGAGACAGAGATAGATTCAAATGAAGTTAGGGCCAACCACCACCACAAAATTATGTAAGAAAATAGTGACCTAGTAATCTCAAACACCACGAGTCCACTAAAAAATATGAAACCGTAGTCAGGGATGGAGCTAGAGGGGGCCAGTAGAGACGGTCGCCCCTACAAGAAAAACCAAAAACCTATAGTATTATATAGAAAAATAAAATTTTCCCATGAATTATATAGACTGGCCCCTACAAAGTATTTTGGAAAAAAATTTTGCCCCTACGTAGTGAGATTTCTGGCTCCGTTCCTGACCGCAGTTCTTGTGGACTCGCGGAGTTAAATGTCCTATCGTAGATCCCAAACCCTCAACAAACGAGCTACATGGGTATGTGAGGGGCCGTGAATATTGACTCGCTGAACACCATAACTAAAATGTATGTGGACAGTACCCAAAGTTGAAGTTGTTCAATATCTCTCTATCATGGGGAATCAATAATGGTAACCTGACAGGTGTGAAATTCCTAATTCGTTATTCATTTGATTGCTAAGCAAATAAAAGAAATTGAGAAAACAACTACAAACATGAGATTTACGTGGAAATCCCCTATGTGATAATAAACGACCTTAACTTACAATTGAAACACCTCTCAATTGACCAAAGGATTGATTGCCCACTCCTCGTTCACCACACCTAGTGTTTGATTGCCAATGCGTTGAATCCTCAAGTTTTCCAAATACCCTTCGGAAATCCATTGAAGGCCAACTCAAATAAGTTGAGAACAAAGATGTAGAAATTTCTTGGAGTTGTGTATGTTGCTCATCGATGTGAAAACTTTATATCCAACTCAAAACCAATTGGCAATGAGTAGAGAGGTCCCATCATATATTAAATGATCACTCATTCCACTCCTAAGCAATGTGGGACTCTAGTTCCTTAACAATCCCCCTCACGTGTAGCCGCGTTCGAGATTTGTCACGTGTGACCACTTTTTGGGTCCTATTATCGTACAACCTTTTCTGCTCATCTGTTATTGTGGGGTGTGAATTACGATTTTTTTTTAAAATGTAGGGTGGAAAGGGCCCCGCTTTGATACCGTAGCATATCAATATAATATACTGCTGAAATCGCAGGAGTCGCTCATGCAACTTTCGAAGTACTCGAGCACTTTCTGATTAGATATGTTCCTTGGCTATTATTGCTCAAGCACTTTCCTGGAACTTCTCCCCTTCAACTAGGCCTGTCAATGGGTCAAATCCGATAAGCTTGGATTTGAATCCAGATCCGATATTTATAAATCCGAAAACGTTAATTCGGATCCAGATCCGAAACCCGGATATCCGATCTGAAAATCCGAATCCGATCCGGTAATTTAAATTTTTTTTTTTGGGGTCCTTTCCAACTAGCTTGCTTGCTTACGAGTCGGATTTTATCCGGATCCGATAAGCTTGGATCCGATCCGGATTTGATTAGAATTTTCGGTTCCGGATTATCGGATCTGAAATACCAGATTCGGATCCGGATTTTTCGAATCGGATCCGGATCAAATCCGATCCGTTGACAGGCCTACCTTCAACTATTAACACCCAAAACTTACGCCAAACCTACCGAACTACCTCTTGATACAAGAGTCGACAATTCAAGTCCACCTTCCTAGACAAACTTTCTAAATAATAAATTAAAATCACAACTGTGAAAAATCGGAATACGAATGAGTATGTGTTTTGATATGGAATTACCAACCAAGATGGAGCTCGGCCTATTTGTTTTAAGAGCAGTTTGTGGTTTAGTTATGCCTAGTCAACGCACATTCAGATTTTGGATATGCATGAATTGGTGCGACGATGCAAACTATAACATAATAAGGAGTACATAAAATCTTCCGTCTCTTGGAAAATCGTAACGATACAATAAAACGGACCATAACAAAACTATTACGATACGTTTCTTCGTGCCATTAAAAATAACAACCGAAAAACCATGGGGTTTAGATTATTGGGTCAAGATGATTGAAAGATCAAAAAGGCATTGTTAGGTCAAAGATTGCGTCCTTGTGTGGAAGAAGCCATTGATGAAATTGAAGTTGTGTACTGCCTACCTACCTATAAAGGGAATCAAATCATCTGTTCCTAAAATTTTCTATTCCTCTGTTTCGGTGCACTTTCGGTCATTGAATCACATGAAAATTTTAAGACAAAGTATAAAAATCGCACCATCCAACGAACTAAAATAATTCAGCATAGAGGCACACAATTTTTTAGGCACGGGGATCTCAGATGCCCAGAGGGGTGTCTGTTTTGAGAGAGAGAGAGAGAAGGCCAAATAACTCACAATGACTACCGCCCCAATACGTGGCTTCATTTTAGAACGTCAAAGAATATGACTACGACCCCATTTTTACTTTTTTAGTACGGAGTACTTTTTATTTTTTATGACAAAAGAATGACTATGACCCCATTTTTATTTCTTACTATTTAATTTTTTTTTTATGAGAAAAAATGCTGTTGGGTGGAATTTGACACAATACCCAGTTTTATGCTTGTGGCAAACATGTCATGATTATAAAAAAGAGGAATATGCACAAAGAAAAAAGATCAAAAGAGGAATAATATGATGTGGATTCCATCCAGATGGTTCAGTTCTAACTGTAATAATAATATTTCCTCACTCAATATCCCATGCCAGATTACCAATCTACCAATATTTTCGAACAACTCAGGTGTTCGGGTCAATTTATGCATATCTCGACTATGATTCGGGGGGTTTGTAATGAGTAAATGCAATTATCTTACATGTAAGACAACTCACTACAGGCCCTCCATTTCCCCTTGACTAATTCTGGCATTCAATCTCACTCCCTTCCGTTCACTTGCAGATAGTCCAATTATAGGCTATACGAGGAGCAAATGAGTTGACACTTGACAGTACTATTTTGTATGGAGTACTAAAGAGGTTTCATATATGAGAACTTAAAAGAGAGCAAATCATACGTCACATTTCATTAGGCTATGTAGCGATAAAAATCGATAACATTTTTTGTTTGAAAGAGAATCAAATATCAAAATACAAAAAAGAAAGCCTATAGAAAAAAATAATCAATGCAATACAGTATGTAGAATTTAAGTTGTTTTTTAATTATTGTTTTAGAATACCTTTTTTTATTCTACTTTGTGTCTTCTTATTACTTTCTATTGATGAAGTCAAACAAAGCATATGGCAATAGGTACTTGACTTTTCCAAGAATTCAACCTTAAAACTAATTTTCTCCTTTCAGAACAAAAAAAAAAAAAAATTGTTTTTTAGTTGAAGGGTCTCAACAGCTAATAAAACCTCATCCTAAATTGTTTTTCCTTCATATTAATGTACAAAAATCAAACAATATAAAATCATTGCCATACATAATCTACCTCTTCCATACTCAACGCTTGAATTTAATTTATAACCGTTTAGTCAGATTGAATATACGATTTAACATCTCTAATATACGGTGGTACTTAGCTTCCAGTCTGACATAAATATTTTAAGATTAAATTCTTGATAGATACGCGAAGTAGCTAGTTGTCTGTATCAATAAAAAATATAATAATTAATCTCTTGATTTTTTTATTCAATTGTTCATTTTCTGTTTCTGACTGTTTAATAAAACGACTTTGGAAGGCAAGAGTTCCATACGTCCATTTCATGAGGTGGTAGAAATTAACAGATTGTTTCCCCCCCCTTGAATGGGCACATACCTTTTTGGACTATTTCCCGTTTCTCTCTCCCTCGCTCTGTCTACAAATCTCTCTCTCCCCTCCGCAAATTTTTTTGTGGAAGGGAGTATCTGGAATTTAAATCCTGGGTTTGAACTCACTGGGTATTTCCTGTGAGCTAAAATGGTGATTGTAACGGATGATATGATCAAGCAGTTTCAGACCTTAATGGAGCAAAGTCAGCTTCATTTTTCTTGAATTTTCTTTTTTGTTCTTTTGGGTCTACGTTTATCATCAAAACTATTTGGGTGAAAGTTAAGTAAATCTCTGATTGTTTGTTTGCTTTCTTTGTGATTGCAGTCGATGAGCCACTCAAGATTACCTTCAAGGTACCCCAATCCTCTCTATTTCTGTAATATATCGACTGATCTTCTATACATGGCTGAATAATCTAAATATTTGGTAAATTTAGCTTAGGATTTGAAGTAACACTTGATCTGGGTCTGATCTGTTCTATCAATCTTTAGTTTACTGCATATTGTTTTTTTTTTTTTGGTTTTACTGAGCAAAAAAAAAAAAAAGAAGAAGAAGAAGAAGAAGAAAGTTGCTGTTTCTCGTTCTAGTTCTTTTGTCTTTAATTCGTGGGTTAGACGAATAATTTAATTTCATGTGAAGTTAAATTGCCTTACTTCTTCATGATACCTCTGCCTTATTGACTGGAGGGGATTCCTGTTACCAAAAAGGGTAAAAAAATGCTTTTACTACTTTGATTTCGGTTGCATATGCGAGGATACTTACAAGCATTGCTGCAAAGTTTTTTATGTTTGTAAGAGGGTTAGTTCACTGAAGGTGAAAGTATTAAATACTAACTGGTGTATGATCTCCAGAACAGTTTTGAAGGATAATTTACCCACAATTTTGTAATGTTTGTAATTTTTTAAACGAATTAAACCAGGCCTTTTTAATTTGCTGTGGATCTATCTTCAATGCTACCTGAAAGCTGGAAATGAAATCTTTATTAATTCATTGAAATGCCGGACTATTGAGCTTTGTTGTTGTTCACTAGAGTTTTAAAGTGGCAGCTTTACAGCTTAATGGTTTATTCGCTCATTCAGTTGCAAATTTGGCAGTTATATCATATATGATTTCGTTACCAGAAAACAACTGATATTTTGTATTGAATTGCAGAATATACATCAAGGATATCCAACTGATACTCTGATGCGGTTTCTCAAAGCAAGGGAAGGGGATGTTTCCAAAGCCCATAAAATGGTTAGAAGGATTTAATTTCACTTGAAAATTCGAAGCAAGTGTTGTTTTAGAACTTAATGTGATGATTTGTATCCTTCCTCATTGATTGTGCTAAATATTCCAGCTGCTTGATTGTTTAAACTGGAGGAAGGAAAACGAGATTGATGCTATATTGGCGGTGAGTTTTTATTGTTATCTGAAGGCCATTGAAGTATTACTAACTAATCTTTGAGCGGACAAAGGTGGTGTTCCACTTTTGATGTATAATTTGGTCTTTGCATAATGGAAAATGTTCTGCTTTAGACTGTCGGACTGTCTGTAGTGAGCCCATGTTTGTATTCTACTATTAGCAAGGGGTATTGAAGTTTTTTGCCCCTTATATGTTGGTCATTCACTCATTCTGATTCTTTAACTTCAATTATTTGAGGAAGTTATGTTGATGTATGTAAAAGTAAAAAATGTAACACCTTAGCTGTGTACTGCATTGATTTAGAACATTAAAAATGGGATTGGTTTTAGAAAATCACGGAAGTTCGCATTGCGACATATCTAATCTTAATTGGTTCCCTATGCAGAAACCAATTGTTCCTACTGAGTTATACAGAGCAGTGCGTGATTCACAACTAATAGGAATGTCAGGTTACTCAAAAGAGGTACTTGTTTCTGTTTGACAATCATCTCCTTTGGTGGCCAACCATACTGTTTTCCATTCAGATCTGGGATGTTACAAACTGAAGATTTTAAACAAACAATAATTTTTGCCTTAACATCACAATATTTTGCAATTCACTCCATGATTTCTTTATTTGAACTTCTCCAGGGTCTCCCGGTCATAGCAATTGGTGTAGGGCTCAGCACGTTTGACAAAGCATCTGTAAGCATTCTTTTCCCTGCTGCTTTGACTAGAAATTTACAGATTTGTTAGGTAAATTATAAATTATTTTATGTACTTGTGGACAAACATGGTTGGCTACTTATGTTGACTCGCTGATCCTTAATTAAAACAATTTGCAATTTTCTGAAATACAATTACTTAAGCCATACTGGGGAGGAGGTTTAAGCATTAGGCTGGTTAGGACTTCAAGTACCATTAAAAGGCATTTTCATGAAAATCACATCATATGCTGAACAAGTTTAGTTTAACAATATCCATTATCACTGATGCTGAACTACTGAAGCTAGTATGGAAGAAAGTGTTCCATTTTACAATATTTACATTTGATTCTTCTTATTTCAGATTCACTACTATGTTCAGTCACACATCCAAATGAATGAGTATAGGGATCGCGTATTATTGGTGAGTATTGTGAATGCAGACTTGAAATGGTTAACAATGTGACTTAGTTATAGCTTTCCTTCTGAGCAAATTAGTTTGTTTTTCATTTTAGCCATCTGCAACGAAGAAGTTTGGGCGGCATATTAATAACTGTGTGAAGGTTCTGGATATGACTGGTCTAAAGCTTTCAGCACTTAACCAAATCAAGGTATTGCCTTTACTTCTTATGCCTAAAAGGCAATAACTAAGAGCCAATTTCTCCTCGTGTGTACGTTCAATTTCGCTAATCAAATCTCCTGATGTTCCTTTGTACACTTGCATTAAAATTTTAAGCAAATGTTGCATTTTTCTTTAGAGGTTTTTACCAGACAAACGTTTTCTTCCAACTCTTGCCTCAGCTGTGGAAATTGTGATGTCATCTCTTTCCTAGCAGTTTCTCTTCTTTAACCAAATTTTCTCTCCTAGCTTGTTCTTTTGTTCTGTTACCAAATTTCAAAATAATTCACCTTTACTGCATGATTTAATGATGTTTGGCTGTCCAGTCCTGCTTTTAACTGTTATCATTCTCTCCTGTAAATTATGTCTTTGCATTCTTTTGAGTCAAAATCCCTTTGGTTGACAGTGGAAAGATGCCTTATACACATCTTGGGAACTAATTCACACTTTTGTGTTTTTGCTTCAGCTACTGAGTGTTATATCTACCATTGATGACTTGAACTATCCTGAGAAGACAACTACGTATTACATCGTTAATGCACCATACGTATTTTCTGCATGCTGGAAGGTTTTTTTTAACCTTCGTATTTGACGTATGATGTCACTTCTCTCTAAATGTTTTTTACTGTGGACAACCTGAAACGTTACCTTTGGCAGGTTGTGAGGCCTCTTCTGCAAGAAAGGACGAGGAATAAAGTTCAGGTGCTGTCGGGTAGTGGGAAAGATGAGTTGTTGAAGGTATGAAAAATTGAAAACTACTAGCTACACTAGCTTTCTTGCCAGTTTTCACTTTTGCACAGTGCACTTTGATTTTTTTGCGCTAAAACTGTTGTTTTCTGTGCGCAATGTATGTCTCCTGGGGCATACGTTACACAGAAGCCCCATATCGTTCGAAGTTGATTTTATGTACCTTGATTTTTCAGGTGTTTATTAACTAGTGGTTCATTTCTTCATTTCTAATTACGGGAGGGAAAACCATTGTGGTTATGCTTGTAACTTTCACCTTTCCACCTTATTCCTCTTTCATTTAGTCTATCATAGATGTCAAATGGTTCTGTTTATGGACATACCAGTTTTTGTTTCTTTTGGGTTAGCTAAAATCGGAAATGTGATAAAAAATAGAAAAACTCTCAAGAAAGGATACGCCATTCAGTTTCCAACCTAGATATTGTGGTTGGAATGTTTAAAATTCTGCTTGCCAAGAAATAGCAGACGAGAACCACATTTATAGAATGTAAACTGATGTTCGTGTAAAATCCATGGGTTATTGATGGTTTTTATTTTTTTAAGCTTATCTAATCCATACAGCAAACTGTGATCTACTGGTCTGTAATATTGTACTACACCCAAAATGAGGGTTCTCCGAGTTTTGTGGTGTAAGTGGACTAGATTTGGCCAATCTACAATTGCTTTCATTAGATATATCTGAAGTTTGACATTGTTGATTCGTTCCTTGAATGCAGATAATGGACTATTCATCTCTCCCCCATTTTTGCAAAAGAGAAGGCTCAGGATCTTCTAAAAGCAAAACCACGGACAATTGTTTCTCCCTCGACCATCCCTTCCATCAACAGGTCTACAATTACATCAAACAACAAGCTTTGCTTATGGAGGAACCAATTAGGCAAGGTTCAGTCCATGTGGATTTCCCTGAACCAGACCCGGAAGATGACAACATCGTTGAAACCTTAGAATCTGCGTTTAAGACGATTGGGGATCGGAATGGGCTTTCCAACTCACTACGCGAGCTTAAGATAAACGGTGGGTAAAATGCTCCTGGAAAAATGCGCATTTTTAAAGCTGCACTGATATGGAGCGATATACTACGGATGATATAATACGTCGAAATAACTGCTTTTGGAAAAAAGGTGTTGTTTAGTTTAGGGATGTAATAGCAATGCCTTGCATCAGCTCGATGCATATTTGTATCAAAAGCTAATCCCTTCAGTAGAATTTACCTTACCACCTTGGAGTGGGTAATTTTATTGTACTATGAAAGAAAATACTAGGAATCACAACTGAACGTTTAGTAGGCTATTAGCAGCTTACACTTGCAGAAGAGCTTTGCTTCTCTCTCTCTCTCTCTCTCTGGGGTTGATACAACTGATAAACTCATCTCTGACTATATAACTTTTCCCAGAAGTAGAAGGATAAACATTTGAACAAATGCAAATTTGTAATTAAGCAAGTTGTGGGAGAAAGAGATGTTTGATCTGGTTCTCCTTTGAATCTCTCTGATTTGGATCTAGATAGAGCAACGCCTTCCTCAACCTCTGTCTGGAAGAGAGAACACCCTTAGTGCCTATCGGGCACTGTCAGCCAGTAAGCACTTCGATGCCTAAGTCAGCCTCAATCGGAGGAGAGGAAAATACAAAGCTAGTGAGTAGTAGCGGTGTACCTCAGTTTAGAACCACCCTTTATTAGAATGACCTGACTTAGGCCACAAGTTGATAATTCGTTCTTTTAAGAAAGAAAGAAAACGTGAGACCCCCATGCAACATCTATTTAGTCAGCCTTTCTTAATGTTAATTGTCCACTTTGTTTTGATTTATTTTGATAATTATTGTCATAAATTAAGTAATAAAATATTTTCCAATTCCTCTTTCCAATTCGATTTTCCTTGGCTTCCAAGAGTTTTCGCGTTTTGATCTTATTTTCATCATCGGGGAGTTTAAAGTTGCCCCTCTTTGACGAGGCTCGATTATCATGACATGAAAAGTTGTCCCAAAGGATGATTAATTGAAAAATTGTCCTGAAGGACGATTAATTGAAAAGCTGTCAACCTTGTGATAGGCACATGCCTTAAGCCTTAACTGCTTCTTGAAGTGACGTCATGGATGAGGCATATATGTTGCATGACGGCCGTGTGACTGAAGTGAACCCCTGATTTGTACGTAGATTATCTGTCTCTACACGGGTCGGACCTCATTCGACCCGGTTCGGTTCGGCCAACAACTATGTTTAGCCCAACGTTTGGTCAACATGCACGTTAGCCCCAGGTTTGGCCGATATATATGCACGGCCTGGGGTTCAGCCTTGGCCCCGGGCCCGGCCAACATGTCAGATTCGGTCCACTACACCTTCATTTTGCAAAATTCATAGTCTGGATTATCAGTCTGGCCTATTTTAGCTGTACCAAGAACAGTATTAAGAAGCCCAACGCATTAACAAGCCAATCGCCTGTTTATAACGAATATCAAACTGCAAATGTGCCTTAAAAGCCAAAATCCTGAATGTAGAGCATTCAGGGAACTTTACAACAAAACGGTATTGTTTCCATATGAAAGCTAAGATGCGAGCATATGCCGAGTTGCAGCCAATTTGTATGACCGTCTGTAGGAACAAAATGTGCCGTTGGCACTCAGCCCAGCTGAGGTATTGTGCCATCCATCGTCCATGCAACAGGCCAGAATTCGTAGGTCCCGTGGATTAATGCCACCGAGACCGTCAACAATTTGTACCAAAAAACAAAACAAAACAAAACAATGCATTCTTCAAGGCTAAAACACAACTGTAGAATGAAGTTCAAATTTCAAGACCAGAAACCTTATATACATTACAGAATCAACTTCAGAGATCATACATGCATTAGAAACAACAGAAACCCAACATTTGAACCCATATTCTGAACTCCTTGTCCTATGATGGTTCACAATTTTCCCCATTATAAGCCCTACGAGATCTTTCTGCAGATGTGACAATATGGATCTCTCGTAAACTTGGGGGACAAGTTGTGACTGATCATTCACCTCAATTCTTTGTAGCATCTATAGGCAAAAGCAACTGACAAGGCAGCACCGATAACCGCAAGAGCAGCATATGTATCCTCGCGCTCCCAGCTCTCAATCCATGTTGGCATACTGCACACCCTCCGAGTGCAAGTCCCTTTTTTCCCACTATTCTTCCGGGAAGTTCGTCTCTTGGTGCTCTTCATTTCAGCTGCCAGCTTTGCTTCCCTCTCGCTGACATCAGAATTATCGGTCTTTTCTGTTATGGAATCATTCTGACAACAAGGGGAGTTTCCATTTGCCTGGCAACAGCCCACTTCTTCAACCTGAGATCCACATACAGCACCGCTAATCTCATTTGCTTGCCTCGCCTCTTTTGTGCTGCTTCCATCATTTATCTCACCATCTAGTTCAAGCCTTAACTCCTGGCATCTCCTCTGGTCTTCTTCTGATAAGCCCATCTGTCCCCTGATGTCAGGATTCAGAAGTTCGTTCAAAAGCTACTACCATGAAACAATTATTTGTAAATCAAATGCACTAGTTTGGTGTGCGTGAGAGGGGCCAATTTTTCTGTTTTGACAAGCAGAGAGAGAGGCCTTTTGAAGGTACCACAGCATCGTGGGAGAGACAGGGTTATGCTACTATTCTCTCTGCGTGTGAGAGACAGACCAATTTTTTTCATGTTTGTTAAGTAAAGAGAAGCCTTTTGAAGGCAAAAACAATAAAAAAAACATTAGTTGAGAGACATCTAAAACACCCTCTATCCTGAGGTATCAGTCTAAGTAGGTCCATGGCGGGGTTCTTACTGAACTACACCTGTTTATTTTTTACTTTCTGATCCACTATACATCGAATTTAGTTAGTTCTCAATAATAACAATAAGATCAATTATACAGATTCTTGCACATCGCCCAAATAATAAAATAAAATAGAAGTATTTGATTCCTACCACTCCTCCCTGGGCATCTCATTCTGGCCTGTTCCTATATGACTAAATCCCATTCATGACAATTAAGTGCCCTACCAATATATTATATTGAGTTACGGTTCCAAAGTTGGATGAAATTGCCACACATCTTTCCTGTATAAAAATATGCGCTGCTTATGTAACCTGTGGAAATCCTTCCATGAACAATCATCAAACCTCCAATGCATAACAATAAAAAAGTCGGCTGAATATGTAGCTCGTGGCTTCTCAGAATAGAAAGTTATTCGGAGTTCCTGCTATGAATAATGATTTGTTTTTAATTGTTTTGAGTGCGCACACACACATACATGACTTGAATATCCCAAAAGTTCAGTTTTATCTTTTGTTCACACTATTAGGGATATATAGCAAGTCATCCAAATTGGAGATGCCGACAAAAATTCTGCGGAGATCTTAATACACGATAAAGCTCGTGAGTATAACCACTAATGGTAACCATGTTCCAATGCCACAAAAACAAGGACGAACATTACCTCCAAAGGGAGTCAACAATTTCTCCTTTCCCAATATGATGTTCGAGCAAAACAGGTACATCTTCTGGGGTAACATATCCATACCTAAGGAAAATAAAACAGCAGGGCTCAACAATAATAGATATAAAAAAAAGTGATCTATGACAAAAAAAAGAAGCTCTTCTCACACTTCAACTAACATCAAAGAATATGATGAAAGCAATACTCTCTAAAATGCATTAAACAAGAAAGATCAGTCCTTACCAATGACCAGTAACTTCTCCTTTGACATGTGATCCAAAAATGATCACATTTCCTGCATACTTGTGCCCTCCAATGTGTGAGCAAGCACTAACAGACACTTTGCCCTGAAGACCATGTAACTCTGTCACTTCTTTGAATCTAGCAATCACAGCAGGACCACAAACACCACATCGTCGATCCCTAGTCCCATGAGCACATACAAATACGTAAAAGCCCCTTAGCGCTTCGGGAGTTCCAGGCAGCCACTCGCCATCCTTCACAAGAACTTCTTCAACAAATGTGTCAACATCAAAGTGTGTTAATCTCCTGCACTTTGCATAGTAGTACATTCAATATTGGGAAAGAAAACAAGAATGCAAAGCGCGTCTAGAATGTACTGAGTACAACTGATTTGACCTGTATCTGATCATGTCAGGAAAGATTAGGACATCACCATTTGACGTCTCAGTTCCATCATGCCCTTCACATATTGTCAAGCGGGTCTTGAGGAAAAAAGTGGAAAACAAGGTAAGATAGCCACATGCTGTGTAAATATGATGTAGAAGGCCAAAACATTAACACAAATCCAACTATTTTCACAATCAAAGCAAAATGACCAAATAAGCGAAAAGAAAACTATTAGTACGCATTATTCGATAAGGATAACGGATAACCAACATAATTGGAAGGGGTATGTTATTAGGCTACGGAAATCCACGCTATAAATTTGAGAAGCAAAAGAAAAGTCTTTTCTGTTACTGAACAAATACCAGCACATTTACTCGATAAGATCTCAAGTCTCCAAGCACCATAAAATACAGAAGAAAAGATTGAAATCTTATAACGTATAAGTATCTTATACTATACAAATTGCTATTAAAAGCGTCAAACTACTTCTATGATTATGCCAATCAGTAATAAATACGAAAATCCATTCCTCTCTATCATTGATTACAGGTCCAAAAGATGGAACTTAAAATAGTTTCTAGACATGCGTCCAGACAATAGGATAAAGATAAAGTTCCAGTAATCACAAAAGCTTTTTGCTTCAGTAGTTAAATAATTATACTTACCTTCAAGTCTTCAACTTTAAGGGAAGTTAATGTGATTTCAGTTATAATAGGGCTACCTAGTGCACGAGACTCCCGCAATTGGCAGGTAAGAGGAAGGATTGCATGTATACAGCCTTAACCTGCAACTGCAAGCGAAGAGGCTATTTTTTCGAGATTCCATCCCATGGTCACCAGGTCACATTGGGGCAACCTTACAGTTGGTCTATATTTCTTAGTCTTTCCCATACATAGAGCCAATAATAGGTGCTTCCATATATATAAGCGATAATGAGCACCCAACAAGGACGGTGATGGAAAGTGGAAACAGCTAGGGTAGCACAGTAGGTCAGCTCTGTACACTTCCAAATGCGAGGTAGGTGCCAATTCTTGCCAAAGCAAAGATTGATTATTTATTATCCTAAATGGGATTCTTTGTCTAACTATTGGTCCCTTTAATGGAACATTAGTTGTTGGATTATCCTAGTTAGATACATAGACAGGAATTCAGATAACTAAGAAATAGGGCAGTGACTGTAATCATCAACAAAAACATGGTCACATTATAGCATTTCTCACACAACCGATACTCTTCTAATCTCACCAACCCACGTTCTACAATCCCCAAACGACAAAGTTATGCCTAAAACAACCCAAACCCAGTTCACAGCACCACAAACAAACCAAACCCACAAGAAATTTCACGCCAACAAAGAGAACCCACAAACCTGTTTCTTCATATCCCCTTTCCTAGCCGCGAGGGCAGCAGAAAGAAGCCTGGGCAACCGATCAAACTCAGCCGCCTCGATGCGTGGGGGCCACACCTGAGGGTTCTTGTAGCAGAGGAAAACGTGGCGGTCGTAGTAATCTACTGTCCCAACAAGTGGGTCGACCCTGAAATCAGGCCGCATAAACCCGTAATCAACGGCGGACGATGCATCGCCGTCGAGGTTGGTGAGGAAACCCTCGTTCTGGAAGCTTCCAGAAGCGCTACTGGGGTCGAGATTATTGAGGAAGGAGTCTGTGTCGGAGACTTGGATTGGAGAGGATCCTGGTTGGGTCGTGAATGATAGAGGTTCGTCTCTGTTACTACTTCCCATTGGCGAGAGAGAGAGAGAGAGAGAGAGAGGCTGGTTTATTTTGGAGTGAGATGCTACTACACTATCAGTGTTTGCGATTTCTTCGTATTTGTGTTATCTCAATGCGTTGACTGGACCCTCGTCAAAACATTGGCTTTTTAAAAAGATGAGAGGCAAGGGGATTATAGTATTGACCTTTCATCTTCGAATTGACATGCGGATGTTGGTGAAATTTTATTGGAATGGTAATAGAAAGGTGTGAGAACTATGCACGGCATTCGAGCTGTTGATCTTGCAATTAGCGACTCTAAATTTATCTCGACACTTGCATAACTCATGTAGTGCGGCACTGTACTGTAGGATCTCTAATTCCATGGAAGAGAAGCCGAGCCCTGAGCACTCCAAGATTGAGTTTCTCGTTTGCTAAAAAGTTAACATCTTCGATTCTCATTTGCTAAAAGTAACATGTTATTTTAGCAACTTGATTTTAACAAAATGCGTATGTGAAATAAAATTGGCTTTTAACAACTTAGCTTTGAAATAATAAGAAACAAATTAACTTTTAGCAGGTTAACTTTTAATATTTTGAAAAAAATAATTTTACTCAGCCTAAATCTTAATTCGAACATAGAACTAGAATCTGAAAAAGTTATCTATATATTGCGTCAAATCAGTGGGCTTTTTAAATAACGGGAATATTTTATTTATTTATTTATTTTTTTATAATGGTTTTCATTTAGAGTGGTGTTAATGCCAAAACTATTTTTGTTTGTGCCAAAATCGTTTTTGTTTGTGCCAAAAATATAGTGCTTAAAAACCTTGTACCATGTGCAAGGTACAAGTCTTTTGTGCACTACAATTTTGACACTAACAAAAATGATTTTGACATTATCATTTCCCTTTGGTTTATATTATAGATTATATTGTTTGAGAGATTATCAATGTGCTTGGATAGATTTTGAAAAGAAATTTGAGAGCTGATTTTGGAACTCTCTTTTTTGATGCAAGCACTCCAAAATGTAATGAAGTTACAAAACTATCCTTTTGAAAATATAAAAATTACTAGAGGCACTACACCCCCAAATTATCTCCTCATTTACTAAGGCACTCCAAACAAAATATTGAACCAAAACCAAACAGAAAAAGTCAGAAGCAATTAATATTAGCAGTCCAAATGGTAAAGGCAGAAGCAATCATAGTCCATAGCTAGGCAAATCTACTATTGCATGTTAGATCGGAGCAAGAGAAATCAATGATCGGCGCAGCGGTTGGATGGATTGGGGAGGGAGATTAATCAAAACACTTATAAAATCGAAAAAACAAGGGGATGGGAGTGGAGTCGGTGTTTAAGAGACTGGTGTGAGGCACCCGGCCTCCCTGAGCTGCTGGCTGGCTGAGAGACGGCTGAAAAAAAAAAGCTTAGGAGTGAAGTTAGGTTAGAAAGAGTTGGGTTAGAAAAACTTTAAAAATATACATAACAAATTTACAGCTAGAACATGGAAACCTTAAAAAATTTACAGTTAGAACAAGGAAACCTTATATCAGAATACCAAGGTAAGTTTTGACGTGGAGAATCTACTAAAAAAAGAAATAAAAATATTCATGAGCTTAAACCAGCTTTCAAATCCAAAAATTTTCAACATTTATGTCTGTAGTGGTAGTGGTGGTGATGTATTGAAGTGCATCAATGTTTTTTCCCTTGTTTGGTTCCCCTCTCGTCTGGATTTGTGAAGCAATGATGGCGAAAATTTTTAGCCGAACCACGGCCTTCTTAAAATACACAAAAATCACCCAATCATAACTTAATCTCGACAAAATATAAGAAAAGAACTAAAAAAACTATCTTCCGAGCTTGAATCCTTGATCTACAGCACCCAATTCACAATAGAATTTTTGTTACAGGTTAGCGTTTAGTAGAGTAAAAAAAATTAGGAGCGCTTAAAGTAAAATTGAGAGTAAAAAACTTTAGGAGCGCATGAAGTAAAATTAGAACTTACAAAAGGGTGATTTGGATGTAGCTTGGAGCGCCTGCATCAATTTTTGGAGTGCGATTATCAATTCCCAGAAATTTTTGAGAAATTTTTTTGAGATAGTGTTTGGTTGAGCTTTTAAAAATGAGAATAATGAGATAATGATTAGAGAAGAGACAGAGATAAAAAATGAAATAATAAGGTAATAAATGGAGAGAGAATTTTTTTAGAAAGAAATAATCTTTTTGAAAATGGGAAAAAATTGGAAGGGAACAAGGCCATAGGTGTTGAGTTAGAGACTCTAAAATTGAACTTAGAACTAGAATCTGAAAAAGTGATCTACATTACGTCTTCCTATGTGTTTCACATATGTTTTTTAGAAAGTCACCCTAATTAGATTTAAATGAACCTATCTAGATATACAATGAAGTACTTTTGGCGTGACATCACATGACGTGCTACCTGGTGTTACGATCTTGCCCCTCTCTCTCGACCCTGGTATTTTGCCACTTTTCGTATTTCTCTTATGGGTCGTCATTTGGTGATTTTCCTTCTCCTCTAATGGGAATGTCTACGAATGCCAATATCCAATTCGAAACAAGTACAAATTCTTCCTATATTGAAGTTGAGTTGCTATTAATCGTCATCCACGGGAATGGAAGTTTATGAAACTTTTGCAATTTTTTCCTTCCTCGTGTTTGAGTGACTTGATCGATCGTGTTCTCTCTCTTTGGATATCTTTTCATGTTTGTTTTTCTCCCAAAGTCCATTTTTTTTTTTGAACTGGTCTCCCTAAGTCCTAACTCCTAACCTCAATAAATTATGCACTTTGGGCAAGTTCTAAATTATTCAATACTATACTTGAGTGAGAACGTGAAACAGTCTATTGCAAATATTTTACTCCAATCTGCTAAGATTTGTGAAAGTGAGGGCTCACAATGAAAGAGCAATGAAAAAGTTGAAAGCATCGACGGGGAGGGTTAAAGAATTATTGGACTTCAAGCCATGTGTTTTACGTAAAACCTTTGTGTGGAAATTGTGAGAGCATCACCCCTTGTTAGGTTATAAATTATAATGTTGTTCCCTAGATAGTATTACTAGTAAATAGAACGCGTGAGTAAATATTAGTTACATTGAAGATTTTTGACAAATTTTCATTTTGTAGTATTGTTTCCAATACTGGGAAAAGAGAAGCAGAGCCAGAGCAACTCACCAGAGATTAAAAGAGGCCTCATGCGTGGGCTGCAAATGAATTGAGTCGTTCATGAACTATTAGAGTCTTGGGTTAGTAAAAGCTCGTTTGAGGTGAGCCGAGCCTGAATCTTAATTTTAAACTCATTTAATAAATGAGCCGAACCTGAACCTGACAGTATTCAACTCAATTAGGCTCGCGAATCTGTAATATATAATTATATATGCATATCTCCTAAGAATATTAGTAGTACATATAAGACTGAATATGTTTAAATTTTTACATGCACATCATGAAAATTATAACTTATCCATGTATAAATTTTTAAATGTACTATAAACTTAAATTTTAATATGATTTTATAATTTTATACATGTATATACATACAAAATAAAATTTCTATTGAAGCTCAGGACCTGTATGAGAGCGCAATTGTCATTTGTCTAATATTTTTGACACGTCAAGGCTCATGAACAAGTTTCAGTTTGACTCAAATCTAGGCATGCTCGGTTCGTCATATTTTCATTAAGCTTGAGTTCGACTCAAGTTCATTTAAAAACTAAACGAATAAACCTAAACATCTTATACCTCAACTTGATTCGGCTCGTTTACCGTCCTACTCATGGGTAGCTGTTGCTAATCAAGTTTATTTTGTCTCCTATCTCAACTTTCTTATCCTCCTCAAAAGTAATGTACTTCGGTCTTGTATCTCAACTGTCTGGCGAGTGGCGGCCAACCATAATGCTTGGCACAGAGTCTCAGACCTTATTCCGAAAAAGTCATTGTACATGTACCAAACCATACCTGTTGTTACTGACTTTTTTAGTCTCAAAATTTTATTTTACTATGAAAAGTCTTACCAGTATAATTTTAAATTTAAAGTAAATTATTTCTCCACACTTTGCCCCAGTCTAAATAAGTACTTTTAGTCTCAAAATTGAACCATTTAATTTGGTGTAAAAAATTTCCAAACGTTATGCTTGAAAATATTTTATGACCTAAGAGCATCCTTATCAGGAGAACCAAAATTTTCATCAAATTTAACTTCAAAAACACCTTTTATAAATTAGCAAATTACTTTATCAAAAACTCACAAAATCAGACTCTCTATTTTAACTTTACTATTTAAACTATTCCCCTCAAATCTATAAAAAAAAAACTTTTTCCTCCCTAAAACTAAATCTCCCCACGTGGGGAGATGTACTCTGTCCAGAATTTTAAAAAAGTGGACCCCCACTATTGACCTTCCCCCCCCCCACAGCCACACACACGTCGCCACGTGTCCCTCCCCCTCCCTCCTCTCTCCCTCTTTCCTCCTCTGCTGTACAGCTGTACACAGCAACCGAAAAAAAAAAAAAAAAAGTTAGCTGGTGCGTGCTACAGTACCGCACCAAATTTGGTGCGGTACTGTAGCAAAAACAATTTGGTGAGTGGGAATAGGGAGCCTGATTTTTGGGTAATTTGGTGCGGTACTGTAGCAAAAACAATTTGGTGAGTGGGAATAGGGAGCCTGATTTTTGGGTGGTTTTAGGGTTTTGGCTACTCAATTTAAATTGAGTAGCCACATATTGATGCTCTAAATATTACATTACTTTTTGTGATAAATGACGCTCAGTTTGACAAAGGAACGTGAGAGGGAATATGAGGACAATCTAAATATACATATCTGGATTGAGTATATCTGACGTTTGTTTTTTGATTTATTTATTTGAGACCAAATAGAAATTTCACATACGACATCCAACCATCACATTCCCTTCTAAAATAAAACAAAGATATTCACCACTTTATCCCCTCTTATATTATACGGTAAACATATGGTTTAGACAGGATTGTTCATAAAATGTACCGATCGTATTCGGGGACTCACTTTTGAGTCCTACACGAGTGATTCGAACGGTTTATTATTCTTAGAACATTTTTTCGAGAGGCCCCACAAAATTTCAGTTCAATCAAACAGCTAGAAGTGTTCGAACCAAAGTATAAGACTAAAAAATGAGTCTCCAAACACGATCAGGACATCTTCTGGACAATTGCCCTGTACATATAGTCGGGTCCTATATTATATCTTCTTCTCCCTTCAAAAACATATTCCGCCGACAAACAAACAAGCCTAAAGATTTTGCCCGAAATGGAGTAATCTATAGTCACATGCTTTTGGCATATATATAAAGCTGAAGCTGAGAATTGTACTCATTGTTGTATGGGCATATAGAGGCAGGCAGGGAGGGAGAGTGAGAGAGAGAGAGAGAGAGAGAGAGAGATGGGGAATAATGAGCATGGGATTGGGAACCTTCGTTTGTTTGAAACAAGGAGAGGGAAAGGTAGGATCATATACAGGCTATTTGCAGCATCAGTGTTTGTGGGTATACTTCTGATATGGGTGTACAGGGCAAGCCACATACCAAGATATGGAGAAGAAGGGAGATTGGGTTGGTTTGGGCTGTTGGGAGCTGAGCTGTGGTTTGGTCTCTACTGGGTCCTCACTCAATCCCTGCGCTGGAACCGTACGTATCGGTTCACCTTCAAAGACAGGCTCTCACAAAGGTCTAGTCTCTCCCCCTTCCACTTTCTTTCCTAGAATTTCCATAGCGAAAATGTTACAAGGGAAAAGTTTTTCCAAAATGGTCAAAGAAAGAGAAGAAAGAGAAATCCGTTAGATTTCGCCGTTAGATTTCTCTTTCCTAAACCATTTCGGGGAAATTTTCATGTATCCTGCTGCTCCTCATTTCCACAATATTTGCATAGTTTGTAGTTTAAACCTCTCGGCTGCTATCAACTCTTATAGTATCGGTCCAATTCGACCACCTACTAGTAAGCGGTGGATTGGTCTCAGAAATTAACCGAGATGCGTCAGCTAGTTTGGATACCTTGAGATGCAAAAGAAATGAAATTTTCATAGCATGTTTTCAAAAGTGGTATCAAGACACATAATGGTATGGATACCTTGTGTAGGGATTGTTTCAGTTAGTTCTGAAAACTTGTAGGAGACTTAGAAATGTGTTTCACTTGTTTAATTTGTTTACTTACACACAGAAACCTGGGGAGAAAAGTCAGAAAACTCATGCTTGTCTTTATTCCTCTTCTTTGACAATCATCTAAAACTTGAAATGCAAAAACAGGTACGAAAATGATTTGCCCAGAATTGATATATTCGTGTGCACTGCCGATCCTGATATTGAGCCACCGATGATGGTGATCAACACTGTTTTATCGGTGATGGCGTACGATTACCCACCGGAGAAGATGGCCGTGTACCTTTCCGACGACGGCGGATCATATCTCACCTTCTATGCTTTGTTGGAGGCTTCTATCTTTTCTCAACATTGGGTCCCTTTTTGCAAGAAATTCAACGTGGAGCCGAGGTCCCCGGCGGCTTATTTTTCCTCAGATTCTTGTAATACTATCAAGGACAAAGAATTGGCTACGGTCAAGGTAATAATATACTAATGTGGCATCTTTTTCTACGTGTTAGAAAATGGAAAAGTTGACCCACACCTACTCCTTTGGAAAATACTATTGCGTTAAGCCTTATCATTTGCTTTCTTTTAAGCCTTTCTTTTCTTCCCTTCATCATCTTGTGCAAGTAGTAATTGACTTTTGCCTGAATTATTATGTCATGTTTTATTTATCCACCTAGTTTTTTTTGAATCGGGTGCGATTTGAGCTATTTAGTAAATTTTCAGATGCAACCACGGTAGTAGCGAACTGAATAATCTGGTGGACTTATATTTAGCTATTCTGGGAAGGGTAGGTATGGCAGAACATTAATTTGGTCAATGATTTTAGCTACTCGCAACCAACTTCATTTGACCCACTGGATCGCCTCCAACTTAAATTAAAATGGAAAGTAATGTGCTCTTGCCCTACAATGACCAGACGATTATGCGGGTTCCCTCCATTTAGGAGTGGACTCAACATAATCATGCGGTCTTTTGGGGTGAGTGACAATGCCTGCGAGTTCTCAAAAGGTAATGTCAGTGGCAGTGTTTATTCTTATGTTATCCTAGAAGTGTTACTCAGAGTTTCCAGAAACATAGCATTTGTATTATTAGCATCACACTAACATCATTTCAATGAAAAAAAAAAAAAAATGAAGGGTTAGTCATCTAGTCGTACTCTGAATTTGTGTTAAAGTTTTCTTCTTCCAAAACTTGTTGTTAGGGCATGCTAAAGTTTTATCTCTGGAGTTATTCATAGCCTGATCTCCGGATGCAGAAATTATATGAAGAAATGGAGAACCGAATAACAACTGCAGTCAAACTAGGAGGAATTCCGGGAGACGTAGACTTAAATCACAAAGGATTTTCCCAATGGAATTCATCTTCATCCCGACGTGACCATGACACCATTCTTCAAGTAACATTCTCTCTTTTACATTTTCTTCACTTTCATATTAACGAACTGATCGCTACAACCCAAATTTTAATTAGATGGAATTGCCATTTACTTGTTATTCGCTGCTCGACTGTTTTCCAGATACTAATTGATGGGAGAGACCCAAATGCCAAGGATATTGAAGGATGTGCGTTGCCAACTCTAGTATACTTAGCCAGGGAGAAGAGACCACAATATCCCCATAACTTCAAAGCCGGAGCTATGAATGCATTGGTAAGACTAGAATTAATGTCGGCTTAAAGAGCACGTATGACTCTGAAGTAGTTGTGTCTACTTCGTAAAGTATCTTGCTGGAAAGCCTCCATGCTCGTGGTCTTCCAAAAGGATGCTGCCACTAATGTAACACCTTGCACGCACTTCTCGTTTTTTTTGATGTCCAAAACTTATACCACTGATATCAATTGAATGTGCAGATAAGGGTTTCATCAGAGATTAGCAACGGGCAAGTAATTCTAAATGTGGATTGTGATATGTACTCGAACAACTCATGTTCAGTGCGTGATGCGCTTTGCTTCTTCATGGATGAAGAGAAGGGCCATGAGATTGCTTACGTGCAGTTTCCGCAGAACTATGAAAACATAACGAAGAATGACGTATACAGTAGTTCATTGAGATTAATAAGCGAGGTGCGCATGGATATCTTTTCATATAGCACAAATGCCCTCATGAAGTAATCATTTTGCTTGTTTGTTTTGAATCATTGTCTAATGCAGGTTGAATTCCATGGTTTGGACGGTTATGGAGGCCCTCTGTACATTGGAACTGGCTGCTTCCACAGGAGAGATACCCTATGTGGCATGGAGTTCAGCAAGGAAAATAGGACTCGATGGAGGAGCGAGAATGATAAACCTACAAAAGAAAGTGCAGATGAACTTGAAACAAGAGTGAAGGATCTTGCAAGCTGTGCATATGAACGTAACACTCAGTGGGGCAAGGAGGTCTCTCTCTCTCTATATATATATATATATCAGAGTTTATAGCATTCTAACCGTAACATCTCTCATTTGAGCATGAATGAGATAATAGACATATAACGGGCTGGACTATTAGGACAAAAGAGTGAATGTTTGTTTTCTTCTATTACATATGGCCTCCCCACTTAAGAAGGGAGGAAGGGGACAAGTTAGCATGTTAACCAGACCACCGGTAGGCTTTTAACCTAATGGAAGAAGGCCATATTGTTTTATGTAGTGAATCGAGATTATTGGTTGGTCATTTTGCTGAAGATAAAAACATAACATTGGAAATCACTTCTTTGAAGTCCTGATGAAATGGTGCAGAATATTATGCCCACTAAGTCTTACCAACACAAGCACAAACGATAGCCCTAATAGAAGGTATTGGTATTTGCTATGAAATTTATCTTGGAATGAATCATATATTCTGGACTTCAAAGAAAGAGGGTTGAGTTCCACTTTGATAGAATGATTCACTTGAAATGTGAACAGACAGTTCTTGTGTTCTCAATTCTCAAAGTTTAGTTCTTTTGTTCTTGAGGAAGAAACTTTAGTTTTTAATCCCAAAACCCACTCACTAGCTCTTCGTCGTTCATCTCACTGCCTATCGCCGCGCTCCTTGTCTATATCGACGTCATCAAGTGGGTCATTTGTGGAAAGCTATAGGCTTATGTGACCTGGTGCAGCTGTAGTGGTTGATGAAAAAGGAATTGATTGCTCTATTGAGCCTTTCCATGACCCCTCTTGTTTGAGATAGGAGACAAAATGCATGAATGCATGATGTAGGGAATCCAGATCCTATAGATAACAAAGATTAGAATTCTAAGGGAGTGGCAGCCTCCAACATTCCTTGCTTTGAGAGTGATTCTATTACTGACTTGTATGTAGCACTGACACGACACTTCCAGAGGTCGCCGTGTCCCTGCATGGGAGAGGGGGACACTCGGGGGACACTTTGGGACACATATTGGACACGTCACGTGGCGTGTCCCTTAAATTATTTTTTGGAGAGGGACACTCGGGGGACACAGCATGGACACTCGTGTCCCATATCTACACTCTTTAACTCTCACTTAGTGAGAATTCTAAACCCTGTGTTGGCCTAGTGGTCAAGACTTGGAACTTAGGGGTTTGCTCCCTCCTAAGGTCTCAAGTTCGAAACCTTGTAGGTGCTATCAACTTCTTTGGGACCCGTCCATACAGAGCTTTGCTTTGGATTTAATTGGGGGCCTGCTAGTGGACAGTGGGGTCTCCTAGGATTAGTCGAGGTGTACGAAAACTGGCCCGGACACCTGATTATCAAAAAAACGTAGTGAGAATTCTTCCTTCTAATTTGCCCCCCTCCCCACCCAGTACAAAATCCTTGTTCAACCCTGCATACTTGTAGATTTATGGATGTCTATTTGCAGATGGGCTTGAGATATGGTTGTCCAGTTGAGGACGTGATAACTGGGTTATCAATTCAATGCCTGGGGTGGAAATCAGTATATTACAATCCAACAAGAAACGGCTTCTTAGGGGTTGCTTCAACATCGCTGGATATTACGCTTTTGCAGCATAAGAGATGGTCAGAAGGCGATCTACTAATTTTACTATCTAGGTATAGTCCCGCATGGTATGGACTTGGAAAGATTAGTCCTGGCCTTCAAATGGGATACTGTACATACTGTCTTTGGGCTCCAAACTCCTTGGCAACAGTATTCTACTCTATGGTCCCTTCCCTTTACCTCCTCAGAGGTATCTCCTTGTTTCCGCAGGTATGTTCTCTCCTCTCTCTCTTTTGCATGACTGTAACATTTGCTCATCTAGACTATCAAGCGTTACATCAGAATGTCAAGAATTCCTTTGCTTTTGTTACTTACAATTACCAGTGTGCATGGGATTGTTATATGATCCTCAGAGTGGCTATTGCCAATAAGAATTCGTTGTTAAATGAATTGCATGACATACAGAACCAGGAAAAAATGATCTTAAAAAGGTCATATGACAATGGGGAAAGAGCTAAAGTTGCTATCCTGGTCATTTTTAAACTATGGGGCTTGATACGGACGTGAACACTATTTATTTCATACTGCTTCAACCCTATTTTTAGTTCACAGATGGTGTAGAGCCAGACAGCCCGTGTTTTGCTTTGCTGTTTATAAACTTCAGTAGATCACACCGTGAATTTACTTTACTTTTCGGTAATCTGCTCTCAAGAATTCAGCTACCTTAAAACAGTAGATCACAGTGCCCCTTCATCATCACTGTGTTGAAACTTTATGAGCCTATCTTCAAGCGATTAACGGTTGCTCGTTTCGAGATAGACTTGAGTGATTTTGTTCTTCTTCTTGTTTCTGTGGATATAGCATGACATTACTATTATTTTCAGTTAGTAATGTGTTTATCACCTTGAAAAGTATTTCTATATTTCATTTTCCTTTCGAATGTGGAAGCGTTTGCTCATGTATTAACAAAAACAGATATTGTCATTCACAATGAATTTACTCACTTGCATGAAACAAGTTGAAAAACAATCTTGGCATACATACATGGGGGCAGTTCCACTAACACAACGAATCACACAACATTTGACCCAAGTTTTTTGTGTGAGCCCCACGCAAATGATCAGAGCCGTTCAATTTATTTAAAACATGTTTGTAAGGGTTCCGGTAAAAAATCAACTCATTTCTTAGCGGAACTGCCCCTTACATACATATGTTCCAGGTGTGGTATTTTTCTCAAGTACTTCTAGCAACCCATAATTTTCTTGTACAAATTCAGGTCTCAAGCCCGTGGTTTCTTCCGTTTGCGTATGTGCTAATTGCCAAGTACGCTTATAGCCTAGCTGAGTTTCTGTGGTCCGGTGGGACAATCTTGGGGTGGTGGAACGACCAACGGATTTGGCTATTCAAGAGAACAACCTCCTACCTCTTTGCCTTTGTGGATGCCATGTTGGGGTTACTTGGATATTCGGAGACATCTTTTATAGTCACAAACAAAGTGACTGATCCGGACGTGTCCCAGAGATACGAGCAAGAGATGATGGAATTCAGGACATCTTTTCCCATGTTCACCATTTTGGCAACACTTGCAATGCTGAATCTGATTTCTCTTGTTTGGGTCACGAAGAGGGTGGTTACGGGTTCGGGAGTCGGAGGCTTTGATTCTATGGCTTTGCAGTATATTCTGTGCGGTGTTTTGGTTTTGATCAATTTGCCTTTGTACTCTGCTCTTTTCTTCAGGAATGACAAGGGGAAGATGCCAAGCTCTATCACAGCTAAATCAGTGTTCTTAGCTGTGTCTATTTGCACTTGTTCTATGTACTTGTATTAGGTTGTTTTGGAGCTCAATGTTTGGACTCAACTCTTAACCGAAGACTTCTTGTGTTGTCATAATTGTTGACTTTTTAAAAATTTGTTTGTCAAGATGAATAATAAACTTCAATTTTTCAAAAATTTTAAAAATGATCAAAGAGAGTACAATAAGGCTTATTTTGGCCTAAAAAGTTAAGCATGCTTGTTACTTTTTTAAATTTAAAAAAGTCATTTGTTTTGGGCTAATATGTGACTCTTGCATCATTTTAGGCCAAAATAACATAAAAGCTTTTTGCTTTTCCCCTAATAGTCAAAAAGCAAAAAACATGATTAACTTTTTAGGCCAAAATAAAGCCCAAGTACTTGTTTCGTATGATTTTGGTACTTTTTACGTATGGTTTCTGTCGAGTACGAACCGTTATGGATTTTAAAAAATTCACCATGCACATCACTATGGACCTCTCTACTATATGAGATATCTAAAACTGTGCAAGAGCTTCTCGGACTAATTTTCTGGAGGCTGCCCACACCGACAGCATGTTCGTAGAAATGCTAGGGGCATAGAGAGCGTATTTAGGGTTTAATTCCTCATGTTCATTGCAATACCAAGACATTAAGAACACCACATTCCTTTTTCGTAAAGAAGGCATTTGGTTCAATTTTCTCGAATATGACCAATTGTGTAACCAAAACTCCATTGGTACTGTTCCCCCCTCTGCAAAATCAATACCGACGGTCGAAATATGAATAAAAAAAAACAAAGGAAAGAAGGCCTTTGCTGCAACATGGGATGATGATGACAATGAGTTGGATATCTCCGACGACTTGAAAAAACAGCCAAATAAAATGCACCATATGAAAGAGCCCATCTACTGTGTGTAGGGAACTCTAAATTTGATCATCATGGAACAAATTTCTTTTACTATCTAATGTGCAGACCGCAGAGAGAACATTACTTGTCAGTGGGCAAGAAGAGATATTGATCTTTTACGGAGAGAATGTACAAAACCAGCACAAAAGAACAAATTTTCTCATTGAATTATCTGCTCCAGTTCAGTAAATAATCACACAAAATGGAAACCAATTTGGTTTTAGAACATGGAAGCCAAAAAAATGGAGGAGCCAACTTCAGAATGTAGTAGGGAGGAGAAAAAAAAGAAAACTACTGTATGAATCACAACACCTACTTTTCTTCTGTGTCATACAGTTTCAGTTACATGGCATGATCAACAAACAAGTCCCTGAAGAAAGGGTCAGAGGTTGCTTCTCTTGCTGAATCACAGTACTTCAGACGCTTTTGCAATGAACGCAAATCTCTCTCGTCTTTTGTAGTTTGATCCTGCCACAAGATTTTACACAAAGGTGAATATGCTTTCGAACTGTATCAGCAGTCAGTACTAAAAAGTTTACTCAACAAGTAAAAGATAGCACTTTCATGGATTTTCTAAAGAAAGAGACTTGCATATAATTTCTTCAAGAGCAAAATGCCAACCAAATACTGCAACCACAGCACGTTTGTCTTGGGGAAACTGCAAAAGCGTTGCAGAAGGAATTCAGCACCAGAAAAGATTGGGAGAAATTCAAATTAGGGACACTAAGAAACCAGATTGTCTTACTAGCTCATTCATCAACATATGGATACAGTACAAAC